>JBBBDQ010001198.1:2395000-2505000 GCA_037127315.1 Ascarosepion bandense
TTATTTTTTTGTTTAATTTCCTTTTATTTTTTTGTTTAATTTCCTTTTATTTTTTTGTTTAATTTCCTTTTATTTTTTTGTTTAATTTCCTTTTATTTTTTTGTTTAATTTCCTTTTATTTTTTTGTTTAATTTCCTTTTATTTTTTTGTTTAATTTCCTTTTATTTTTTTGTTTAATTTCCTTTTATTTTTTTGTTTAATTTCCTTTTATTTTTTTGTTTAATTTCCTTTTATTTTTTTGTTTAATTTCCTTTTATTTTTTTGTTTAATTTCCTTTTATTTTTTTGTTTAATTTCCTTTTATTTTTTTGTTTAATTTCCTTTTATTTTTTTGTTTAATTTCCTTTTATTTTTTTGTTTACTTTCCTTTTATTTTTTTGTTTAATTTCCTTTTATTTTTTTGTTTAATTTCCTTTTATTTTTTTGTTTAATTTCCTTTTATTTTTTTGTTTAATTTCCTTTTATTTTTTTGTTTAACTTTCCTTTTATTTTTTTGTTTACTTTCCTTTTATTTTTTTGTTTACTTTCCTTTTATTTTTTTGTTTACTTTCCTTTTATTTTTTTGTTTAACTTTCCTTTTATTTTTTTGTTTAATTTCCTTTTATTTTTTTGTTTAACTTTCCTTTTATTTTTTTGTTTACTTTCCTTTTATTTTTTGTTTACTTTCCTTTTATTTTTTTGTTTACTTTCCTTTTATTTTTTTGTTTACTTTCCTTTTATTTTTTTGTTTACTTTCCTTTTATTTTTTTGTTTACTTTCCTTTTATTTTTTTGTTTACTTTCCTTTTATTTTTTTGTTTACTTTCCTTTTATTTTTTTGTTTACTTTTTTTCCTTTTATTTTTTTGTTTCCTTTTATTTTTTTGTTTCCTTTTATTTTTTTGTTTCCTTTTATTTTTTTGTTTCCTTTTATTTTTTTGTTTACCTTTTATTTTTTTGTTTACCTTTCCTTTTTTTTGTTTACTTTCCTTTTTTTGTTTACTTTCCTTTTTTTTGTTTACTTTTCCTTTTTTGTTTAGTTTTCATTCAATTGCCACCCCCCTTCATTTATTTTTCCTTTTTTCATTGGAAATTGACTTTTTGATTAAAATTCTTTTTTACATTTATTTTTCAAAATACCTCATTTCCAAAGTGTTTTGGTACATTCTTGTGTATTTGTAACATGCTACCAATTTTATCAAGAATTGTAGAAGAAAAATGTTGAAAATGAATAAATTGGTTTTAGTCTTTCTGTAGAGTAATAAATGAAATCATTATCTAAATAAATTAACACTATACAAAATCTTTGAGTGATTACTGAGTTTGTAGATCAAAAATAAATTTATTCTTTCTGACTCACTAAAAATTTCTTTGGTTTTACACTGGAATCAATAAATTCATTACTTTCTGAAAAGCTGTTACTGCAAGTATGTTAAGTTCCAGTGACTTTCCATGACCTGAAAATAAATGATCAATCATGATTCTGAGTGCAGATAATCAAATGAATTTTTATTAAAATCATTTTGAAGTTTTTTATTTGTTCTGAAAATTTGTGATATACTTACTTAGGCCAACATTTTTGGAATTCCTTTTCTTTGATTATAAGTTGAAAAATTATTTTTTTTGTTTTAAAGGCCAAGCTTAGTGGTGAGATGAAATATACCTCAAGGATGTGAATGAGAGAAGAACCTGCCACTTCAACTCAAGGCCAGGAAGATGTTTGCTAACCCATGACAGGCAATGTTTTATTTGCACAAGGGAGAGAGAAAAATATGCTATGTACAATTATTGCTCTTTCTCTTACATATGCGAACACACCCACACAGACACACAAAAAAAAAATTTATTTGTCCTCTTTTTCTTGGGGTGGGGAGTGCTCTTCGAGGCTGAGAAATCCAAAAATGACTTTAGCAGCTTAAATATTTGGGGTTTGGGTTCATGCCATTTTCTCCTCTCTTTATCACCAGGCATATTTCTATCTTCTTATTGACTGTCTCTGTGTCTCTCTCTCTTTTTGTTCTTTATATCTATCCAGTCAGTTTTTCAGTCCAAATCCACTTGGGAAAAAGAAAAAAAAAAGGATCAATCAGCCATGGCTTAATATTGATATTCCTTGTTGTTGTTGTCTGTTATTTGAGTTGCTACTGCATATTCACTGCCATTGTTGTTTTCATTTTTACAAAATGATTTACAAATACCAGCAATGAGAAGGGTCATGACAACTTTGTATCTGTGAGGTGTGCTATATCTTTTATTTAATAATAAATTGTAACTCTCTCTGGAAAAAAAAAATGTAAAAAAAATAAAAAAAACAAACAAAAAAGACACACTCAAAATTTTCTACCCCCCACATATGTAACCCTATCTAAAATATATGCATATGATTCTTCATTATATTGAGTAAACAAATTGATGTCGAGCCTCTGTGCATTCTCTTTCCGCTATTATTTTAGAACAGTTGCTTTGTGAATACTTTCCTACCTGTATTTTTTTTTTTAAATTACATCAAATCCACATTCCTCTGTGTTATATCTCCACACACACACACACACATTATGATTGTTGGTTTACATAATAGTACTTAAGACTTTGCGTGGAAATGCTTTCAGTATCCCAATCTCTCAAAGAAGTTTGTAGTTCTGTCTTCAGATGAGCAATTAAGAACAATCACACAGATCAGCGAAAAATGAAATAATCTTCAGTTCCAACTTTTATTGGATCTTTATACTTCAGGACAAAATTTTTGGGAGTTCCTATGAAAAGTTAAGAATCTAGGTTTTAGAAATATTTTCTATATAAAATGATATTAACATGAAATATATATAAATTAATGTGAGTAAAAAAAAAAAAAAATTATCATTTAGCTGATTGATGTTGCTTTCAGCATCCTGACTCAAGAGTTTCATAGGCAAACATATCTATGCACTCTTCAGGGGTTAGTAGTTGGCAGGGATTAATTCAAGAAACTTTGATTACTTCAGTTTTTGTATTTGTATATGTGTACTAATTAGTTCTACGAGTGAAAGAATTAAGTTAAGAACCTAGATTTTTTGAATTTTTTATGTAGACTGATTTTCTATATGTATGCATAACTTAAGAATCAAGATTTTTTTTTTATTTTTATGTCAACTAATTTTGTACTTTGTATATATATATATATATATATATATATAAGTATATTTGTGTCTTGGTCTTCTCAACATCATATTTTGTTTTCACATTATTATTATTCACGGTTTGACTAGTCATTTTGGCTCAAGATTATTGCATCAAGGATATTAATCATAAAGAGACTCCTTCAGAAATTGCTCAGGTTTCTTTTTGTTTTTCTTAGTAAATTTTATTAGGGTTACTTTTGTAATAGCAATGTTTTATCATATATTCGATTAGATATTATCAATCATGTAATGTCAAATTTTAAGGAAAAATAACTTAGTTTTGTTAAGAAACAGATTCCATTTTATATATATATATATATATATAGATCCTATTTCAGCACTTTGTTTTAGCTGAAGAGGCCTTTTGTAATGAACCTTTCATGAGATTCTTGTCTTTCAATAGCCAAATAGAATCTTTTAATTCTAATTTTTGTATAAACTGGGCCAAAATGTATATACATCAGGCACTGAATCTATTTAACAAAAAAACAATTTGTTACTTTTATCTTGATTGATAAAATTCCATATATTGTTTATGGTTAACCAGTTTTACATTTTCTGAACTCTTAAAATATTTCATCTTTGATGTCGTTCTCAACAAGTTCTGCTTTCATATATGTATAAAGTGACATTTCAGTTATTTTTAAATTTAACAAAGCAATGAATCAATCTCTGTTTTTATATTGCTTGTCATCAGATATATAAAAAAAACTTGCTAAGATTTGATGTTGTCAACTAGACTTTATTACTTCAGTGATTAAAATATTAGAATGTCAATACAATAGGGATAAGGACTTGATAGTTCATACAACCAACGAAAGATGAACTGGATAACATGTGTAACTTGAAGAGAAAATAATCACATAATCAGTATATTAATTTGATGCTCTACTTCGAATAAAAAGTTAGGAAGGAAACACCCTATCACTACTGGACTTAAGAAACCTATTTTCCTGAAAAATTGTTTTGAGACAAAGATTTCAGAAATTTCAACTGAGAGCAGTACTGGCTGCTTGGCCAATGAATGCCAAATGTTTCCTTATTGGGAAACTGCTATTACCATCATATTTGGTTGGAGGCTAAACTTGTAGTTTTTGCTTGGCATTTTGTAACATTTATTTGATATTTCTAGATTGTTATGAAATAATTATATTAACTTTTTGCAATCCTGTGTTACTCAAGACTTGAATTTTTTTTTTGTATTCTAAGCTTTAAGGATTTTCTTATTTGCTAGAAAAGAAAGAACACCTCTTTTCTTTTTTTTTTTTCTTTTTTTTTTTTTTTTTTTTTTTTTTTTTTTTTTTTTTTTTTTTTTTAAGCTGCTGCCGTGAATTATTACTGTAAAAAGTAAATAATTAATTAGCAAAATGAAGTTATAATTATGAAATATTAAATTTGCAATACATATCATTTTTTAATATATTAAACTGAAATGAAAAATCCCAATGTCATTGGCTGTTGATCATCTAACTGTATGTTCATATTCCCCATGCTTTCTTAGTGTAAACTATTTACAATGCATTTGAATACAATCCATTATTTATATATATATATATATATATATACACACACACACACACTTGCATAGAGCTGATCGTTTGACGATATTACCTCCCTTGGATCAGTTTCTATTTGGTGCTTCTCTCTCTCTCCCTGTTTCTCACCTTTTATTTGTCTATATACTTTTCTCTTGATTTTCTCCACTTTCAGTATCAACCAGCCTGCTCATTTACCTGCACACTTACTTATCTCTTTATTGCTTACCTTCCCATCTACATATGTTTCTCATCCTTTCTAAAAGGATTTATTTTTCCTAAAGCAACAATCATATACACCATATATGAGCAGGGACCAAATGCTGTCATTGTCTTCTTTATCTTTGGCCATTGGAAACTTGCCAAATTTCTCTGTACTGTCAGTCATGGCCAATGCCCTTATTAGTTGCTGACCTCTGCCCACCTCAACTGATCTCAGTACCAGCGGCAACAACTTTTTACTAACCACTTTGGCTTTCAGAAGAAAACAAATAATCTTTTAAGCCTTTTCAATTGAAGAAATTTCAAAAGAAAGCAACAAAAACCAAAAGAAAAATGACAATTTCTTACAGTTTTCTTCTTTTTGCTTCTCTTTCTTGTTGTATTTTTTTATATAACTGTTCCTTTTACCCAGACCATAATATCCTTTGTCTCTTAATGAACTGCAGAAAGAAGAATGCCCCCAACCGCATTTCTTTCAGTCTGTCATTTCTTATTTTCTTTCCCCTCGACTGGATTTCCTAAAAATAAAATGGGGAAAAAAAAGACCTTCACCAGAATACTATCACTTAAATGCATTCATAGAAAAACACACACAAACACACAAGGATGATGTCCGACTCTAAAACAGTTATCTATAAATTAAGAAAAATATGTAATGTTTACTGTATCTTTTACTTATTTCCCATTTCCTTAGTTGATTTTATGGATTCTTTTTTGTTTGTCAAAACATTTTTGGACTCACGCCCCGAACATTTTAAAAATACTAAAAAAATAAAACTACTGACTCGATGAAAATTTTCTTCATCAAGAAGAAAATTAAAGAAACTTCTTTCTTTTTTTCTTTTTTTTTTAAGTTTATGATCATGGACTAAATGTGAAATTGCACAAAAATGAATGATGATTGCAAGAAAATCAACCAAACAAGTCTCAAGCCAAAAATAAAACTCGATTGAACTTTGGATAAAAACAAATTGAAGCCTTTCTCTCCCTGTAGATGACTCTGTCTTAAAAAAAAAAAAAAAAAAAACTGAAATGAAAAAACAAATGTGTAAAATAAAACCAGAAAGAAAACTAATGTGACTTTGTAGAAAAAAAAGTAGACGAGTCATGGTTTGTTGGGTGTTTACTGTTAAACGCAGAAAATTTCTTATAGAGTTTGAATACAAATGGACCCAGTTGTTCTCTCGCGGGACATTGTGTGCACACTCTGCTACACTTAGTTAGATTACAGCAAACACCTGACCGACCGTCATAGCTTGGGAGATTAATTACCATTGCTTTGGAGACAACACATAGTCATGTGAAAAATTGAGTTTCCATAGCTTATTGAGGCGATAAAAAATTTTGTAATTTACAAAACAAAAAAATTAAAAAAAAAAAACAGAAAAATTAAAAAAAAAAAAAATTGAAGCAAAATATCTATTGACCTACTTAAATTTACAGTTTTTTTTGTTTAAAAAATGCTGCAAATCTCCAAATTTGAAATTGTTTTTTTTTTTTCTTGTGTTTTTGTTATGTTTTTGATGTTTGTACAAAAAAAAATCCAATTTAAAAAAAAAAAAATAAAATAAAAAAGCAACAATGAAAAACTAGAAAATGGCACCCCAAAATCCTATGTGCCTGACCTCATCTCCTTTCTACGGATACATATGATTTTTTTTTCCTCCTTTTTAATTAATGAGAAAAGTGCACTCTGTTGATAGTATGGTGATAAATGAATAAATATCAAATATTAAAGAACATAAGAGTTTTGTTAATTTTCTTTGAATTATTCGTTCTCAATCATACATCTCTCTTGTACCATTTTCTGTTTTTTCTTTCAATTGCAATGTGCGTTTTTTGGTTCATTGGAGTTAGAAAAAGGTTCATCATTGATCAATTTTTTTTTTTTTTTTTTTTTTTTTTTTTTTTTTTTTTTTTTAAATCACTTCACCCTAAGCAATGCAGAAATGCCTTTAGTACATAAGGTTAGAGGGGGTGAAAGAGAAGACTGACACTATGGAGGATTGACGAGATGACAAAAGATGAATGGGATTAAGTAAAGCAGAAGACGGTCATTGATGTTTCATTTTTAAAATTTTAAAGATTGTAGTTATCAGGGAAGCAATAAATCTGATGGGAATTTTACAGGTGGGAAGTGCAAGAAATGAAACTGCTGGAGTAGAATTGAGAGTTGCATTTAGTTATTCCAACAGTAAACAGGTGGGCCTAGATGTCAATCTAGTAGCACACGTCAATTCATGTAGTCGGGGTACCAAAGAAAAAAAAAACACCTTGTCAGAGGAGTTGCCATGGAAATTATTTATAGAAAAGACCAAGGGACGCTATGTCATGCCAATGAGAAAGTGACTGAAGTTGAGATGCCTGGTTAAGATCAATTACATTGCAGATCCTTGTCTGAATTTTATTAAAAAAAATAGCAGTATAGCCTGGCGTTGCTTGGGTGTAATGAAAGCTTTAAAGCTAATCCCCCCACACACACACACGCATGCACACACACACACACACACACACACGTTCCATTTATAAATAAGTTTAGGCTTTAAATTTAGATTTCAAGATGTGCACCAGGAGTCAGTCAGTTAAGTGCCATACGTAATACACGCTTGGGCGATCATGTCTCGAAAGAAACATGACTGACTGGGCAGAAGATTATCCCGCAGTAGGTTGCCATTGCTTTCTGCGGTAGACTGGTTGCCGACCAAGGCTATAGAACCCAATCTGTCCTGTTATTTAACCCATAACTGGAAGGAATAGACGGATTAATACCTTTCCCAAGGGTATTTGCGCGTAAGTGAATACAATGGATTCTGCTGGAATTCGAACTCGGCTTCCCGGTTTCTCGTTCCGAGCCGATATCCACTGTACCACAACGCACCAGGAGTACTAAGCCAAATATGGTAACACATTTACAAATCTGCTATTTGTCTGTGCTTTGCAAATGGTAGATTTGTAAATGTGCAGGATGGATTCTGATAAGAAAAATTTCTTACATGATGCAGTGACCCAACTTTCCTTGCATCTAAAATGTTTAATTTGTTGTCGTTCCACTTCAAGTCGGTGGGAAATGTGAAGCCAAGGATGTGCAATGTGTTACTGTCATGGACTTTAACATCAGTCATGATGATGGCTGGTCAAAAAAAGGTTCTTTATGGTGTTTGCCTGAAAACAGTCTTACCTATATCATTCCTTTCCACGCTAATTAGAAAAGTTACCTGTTGATTGGTCCAGTTGGTGATATGTCTGTAGGGATGATATTCGAACCACAAAAGCAAGGTTGGTCCAGAAGGCAAAAGGACATCACACAATCTTTTGCTATCATCCATGATCTTTTCGGTGTTATTTTTTCAGTAAAGTGTAGCATTTCCATGTTGGTCTAATTCGCTAAGCAATGATCCGTCCACCATGAGATGTCAGTCATTTAAGTGCCATACGTGAAACACGCTTGGGCGATCATGTCTTTTTTGAGACATGACTGACTGGGCAGAAGATTATCCCCCAGTAGGTTGCCATTGTTTTCTGCAGTAGATTGGTTGCCAGCCAAGGCTATAGAACCCAATCTGTCCTGCTATTTAACCCATAATTGGAGGGAAGAGATGGATTAATACCTTTCCCAAGGGTATTTGTGCGTAAGTGAATACAATGGATTCAACTGCAATTCGAACTCGGTTCCCCGATTTCTCGTTCCGAGCCGATATCCACTGCACCATAACGCACATGATATTAGCTAAAAAGCAGTCGACAAAGATAACAGTGATGAGTTTTACAATTATTATTTTCTTGATTCAGTTCCAACAATTTTAAGATCAGGATTATTTTATAACCCATCAGTTAAGTGCTGTGTGATACATGCTTGGGTGATCATGTCTCAAAAGAAACATGACTGACTAGGCAGACTTTCCTGCAGTAGATTGCCGTTACTTTCTGCAATAGACTAGTTGCAAACTAAGGCTATAGAACCCAATCTGTCCTGTCATTTAACCCATAGCTGGAGAGAGATGAAATGGATTAATACCTTTCCTAAGGGTATATGTGTGTGTAAGTGAATGCAATGAATTCAACTAGAATTTGAACTCGGCTCTCCGATTTCTTGTTTTATACCATTTTATAACCACTTGGACATCTTCTCTTTCTTTTTTTCTATTCATATTTGGGTCAGTTAATTTTGGGGAGAAAAAAATAATTTTTTATTGAATTAATGATTCCTTTTGAGGAAAATATTAGGTTGCTACACATGAAATGACACATTTTTTAGTTGGTTGTTGATCTGGTCATCTAACAAAGTAACCTTCTTAGTATATGAAAAAAAAAACATCTTGACTTTTTTAGGATGCCTTTATAAATACAAATAAGAGAAACAGTCAAAGGTTGCCTTTATAGATAGAAATGAAAAATGTATTTATAGAAACAGCCAAATGAAACCAGGAATTTATTATTAAATTTTCCTGTTTGTTAATATTTTGCTCAGCTTTTGGAAGGCACATTTTATTATTCCGATTCACATTCGGATTTTAGTGTTGCATTTTCAGTATTCTGTTAAAACATTTCCCTGATATTTAAGCTGTACTGGTTTGATGTTAACCTCTCTAGTTTGTAGTTTGCTTTTTGGGCTTTGCACATATACAGTGGTTAGTCCTTTCTTCTCACTTTCCTTTACTCCATTGTCCAGAAAGTCATGTAGGTTTATTCTTGTATCTCTCATCAACACATTTGTGTACCATACATTATTAAAATAGGGCCCTGTGATAATAAGCCCTGGTGCCTTATGGTCATATTATATTGAAACATTGAACTTGATTAGTACCTGTCTGTATGGGTGACCAGGTACTGTAAGTTTGGGAATACCAGGTACTGTAAGTTTGAATGTATGGATGGTGCTCAGGTGTAATGAAAGCTTTAAAACTAATCCATGGTCTTGGAGCTCAAACTCTGCCTATAGAATATTTGTGTGAAGTTTGGTGAGAATCAGATAAATATTGTGGATTTGTATAAAGGACATACAGACAGATAAACAGGCACACACACAAACATCTTGCTTTTATATATATATATATATATTATCAATTTTCTGCACTATTGTAAGAACTGCAACATTGAAACTTCTGAATATCGTTTCTTATGTCTTTGTCTATGAATGTATCAAATTTGATTAAAATCGGATCACGCCTTCTATAACCCGATTTTTTCGATTATCGATTTTCGATATTTATCGGCGGTACCTTGACACAAAACCTAGCTAAGAACGCTTATAGTACAATTGTGTAAATTATCAAGAAAATCGGTTCAGCTGTTTCGGAGTCTATAGGTAACGACACACACACACACACACACAAAGTTTCATTTATAAATAAGTTTAGATAATCAAATGTCCTTCTCTGTTATCTTAAACGTTTTGACCAAATGAGGAATCTGGCTATTTTGTGATTAACTACATCCTCAGATTTTGACCAAGTGTAGTAAGTCCTCTTCAAAAGGGATTACATATGTTTATATACTTTGAGAAAGTAAGGTATAAATTTGACCAACATTTACCTTTTGACTCAAGTATAAATTGAATATTTGTTTATCTTTTTGACAATTGATTTTTCTGCTATAATACTTACATTTGACATTAAATAATTAATGGAGATATATATATATATATATATATATATATATATATATATTGGTAGTAATATTCTTATAATAAAAACATTTTTTCACTGCACAAGAGCTGTCATATTTCAGTGCTACATACAATGTGTATCGAAAAATGTATTTATTATAAGAATATTAAAAATATTGCTCTACTACATATTGAGCACATTGAGCCCTGTTAAAAAGTAAATGCTACGAACTGTGGAATGTCATTCCATTAGTTCTTATTACTACTACTACTACTACTACTACTACTTCTACTACTAAGATCTCTCTCTCTCTCTCTCTTATATATATATATATATATATATATATATATATATTTATCTGTAAATTCAGATAAAACTTAGAGTAGAAATAGCCATTTTCAACATGCCATTTTAAGATATGCATTCTCAGCCCCGTTTAAACAAAGAATAAGGAAAACTTCTAAGCCCAGAGGTTTGCTCTAGTAAAGGAAGGGGTTGGGGATATTGATTTTTATAGGGTTAAGCTTGCGGAATTTTAGTAGTAATTTCTTCTTTGGTAGTCGGAGTTATGTGGCTTGACCCTTGAGTTAGTAGTGGGGAAGTCACTGCTTAGCCAAATTAAAAAAAACCTTATTGTGACTAATGTATATGTATATATGTGTGTGTGTGTGTGTGTGTGTCTGTGTGTTGAGTTGTGATGATGCTTAGTGCCAAGGTTGTTTATTCAGTGGTTTACTGATAAAAAATATATAAAAATCACGTTTTTATCGAAAAGGGCTTGATTGGACTAATATGGAGAAGTTTGTCAATAAACTGAGCAGAGTCAAGAAGACACCATTATGATGTCCTCTTTCCCCAGAGCTTATTTTTCACTGTGTTACGCCAGGAACTTTTTCTCATTAGAATACAGCTTGCATGTTTGTAAATCTGCCATTTGTCTGTGCATTGAATGCTTTTGCCATGTCTGGTCTGGTCTGGTGCTCTCTGCTCTACACCTAGGGATTCTTGACAAAAAAAAATTTAAAAAATCCAGTGAAGGGTCTGCAATATAATATGTCCTGTTCAGGTATCTCATCTTCAGTTACTTTCTCACCAACATGACATGGCTTCCCGCTGTCTTTTCTCTAAATATTTTTATGGCATCATGTATAAACTTTTTTTTTTATTATAATGAATTTAACCATGCTACTGTGGTGCAGTGGATATCAACTTGGAACGACAAATAAGGTTGCCGAGTTCGAATTCCAGTTGAATTCCCTGCATTCACTTAAGCACAAATACCCTTGGGAAAGGTATTAATTTGTCTCTTCCCTCTAGTTCTGGGTTAAACAATAGGACAGATTGGGTTCTATAGCCTTGACTAGCAACCAGTCTGCTGCAGAAAGCAATGGCAACCTACTGCGGGATAATCTTCTGCCCAGTCAGTCATGTCTCTTTCGAGACATGATCGCCCCAAAGCGTGTATCACGTATGGAACTTAACTGACTGACTGACTAGATTAGCTGTGGATATGTGTTGTGGTGCAGTATATATTGACTCTGAACGAGAAATCGGAGAGCCGAGTTCAAATTCAAGTGAAATTTGTTGCATTGACTTATGCGCAAATATCCTTAGGAAAGGTATTAATCCGCCGCTTTTCCCTCCAGCTATAGATTAAAGAGCAGGACAGATTGAGATACAAAGCCTTGGTTATCAACAAGTCTACCGCAGAAAGTAATGGCAGCCTACTGTAGGAAAATCTTTTGCCCAGTCATGTCACTTTCGAGACATGATCGCCCAAGCGCGTATCACGTATTGCAGTTAGCTGACTGACTAGATTAGCAATAATGTCTTACCTTTTTATTGATGAACTAGTTAAGATACAACCTCCACTTCTACTCGAACAGTTTCTTTGAAGAGGCTCATCCCTTGTTCCCTGTTTAGGATGTGGTTTCTGGTTTTCTCTTTTTAAATCTTTTCATTCTATTTTTTTTTTCAATTGGAGTAGATAGACCAAACTATCGCCCGGTTCACACTCCACCCACGTCTATTGAACAGATGAAGAGGCTCATCCCTAGTTCCCTGTTTAGGATGTGATTTCCGGTTTTCTCTTTTCCAATCTTTTCACTCTTACGTAGCCCCCTGCACATCAGTGGCGTTACCGCCTTGCTCGGGGTGATATGATTTAAAAAAAACTTCTTATCTGTCAAACTAACTCTTAATTCCTTTGCTTCCTTGATAAATACAATTTTCAAAAATTTAAATGCATCATCTCTCACCATCTGTCTTTTTGAACCCTGTTACTTTTTTGTTCTTTCCTCAATAAACCTCCATTATCAATCTTATCATTCTCCTTCACTTTCACTCCCTCTCACCCCCTTGTGTTCTAATGGCATTATCAGTCTTGCTTGGGGTGAAATGATTTCAAAAAAAAGAAAAAAGCTAAAATCTTACTTGTTGCATTTATTTGTATTTTTATAGACATACTTTCATTATTGTAAGAACTGCAACCTTGAAACTTCTGAATATCGTTTCTTATGTCTTTGTCTATGAATGTATCAAATGTGATTAAAATCGGACCACTCCTTCTATAACCCGATTTTTTCGATTATCGATTTTCGATAATTATCGGCGGTACCTCGACACAAAACCTAGCTAAGAACACTCGCAGATGTTTATAGTACAACTGTGTAAATTTTCAAGAAAATTGGTTCAGCCGTTTTGGAGTCTATAGTTAATGGATAGACACACACACAGACACACACACAGACACACATTCACACAGACACAGACACACACACACACAGACACACAGACACACACACACACACACAAAGTTCCATTCATAAATAAGTTTAGATTTAGATCTTTTGACTGTTTCTATGAATATATTTTGTATTTGTATCAATAAAAGTATCCTTTTCTATTTCTTAATTATGAAACTAACATAAAATAAGCACCGGAAAATACTGCCCTTAACTGAAGAAGTTAGGGTCTGCTTATTCGCCCAAACATTGAAGAAATCGTAAAAAAACACCAGACACAGCTTTCACACTAAACAAGCTGCACAAATACTTGAATAGAAACAATGAAATAAAATAAGTTCACGTTTGTGTGTGCATTTAAAAAAAAAATCTATCGTTTTGTTTCATAACATTTAAATATATACCTTTTAAAAATTTTGCTAAGTATACCTTAATATTTTCATTTGCTTCTCGGTGTGCTTTTGCTTGAAAAAGTTGAGAAACACTATTATGGATAACACTTTTTGTGATCATCTTTTGTAAATAGAGTAGTCAATATTAAAAAAAATCTAGTGGTAATCGTGAATAAATAAATAAAATTTCAAACATATCATCCAATTCCAGAAATTAGGCAATTCTTTACATCAATTCAATTGAATTTATTAATAAATTTTATATCTCGAACACTTGAACCTTTCAGTTAAATTTATTTACAATATCCACAACTTTTGCAAGTAAGTAATATCTTCGATTTTATTATGGTAGAGGTTGATATTGAACGTGGAAAAATATAATAAAAATATAAATTCCTATATTTATGGGTCTGGTTCACGCTCTTAATTTTCTTTCATTCCCAGTAGCCCTTTGCGTCTTAGTATCATTATTGCCTTGCGTGGAGTGAGTTGAATAAAAAAAGTGCTCCTTATCAGAAATGAAGAATATATAAATATAAAAGTGGGTACTGAGGTCAGATTAAGGCATATATTTATGCCCTACTTTTGTATTGAGCACTTTTTAAATTAAATGTCTGTGGAATGTACTTCCATTAGTAACCATTATTTATATCATTATTATTTGCCCCTTTCATAGTTGAGCACTCTCCGTATTTACTTTTTTGCAACCATAGAAAAAACAAACTTTAATAATGATAATAATTACTATATATATATATATATATATATATAGTGTATCAAGACAGTAGATAATTTTCTAAACATATACTGTTAAATTTAAGAGACAATGAATGTCTATTATGTTTAATCATGAGCCGTTCTAAACATCGTATTTTGGCTTTAATTTCAGGTGAAAATAAAGAAAAAAATCTCCAACATTTGGATAATTTTTTATTAAGTTGATTCTAAGCTTCAAATCTTACCTTTCACCTTTCTGATCAGAGTACAATTAAACAACATTTCTTAGAAAAACATAGTCATGTAGATAATACCAGACAGATAATCTTCTGCCCAGTGTAGTGGACGAAGGCGTCCATTACTAATTTGGATTTACGAGTCGACTCGACGTAACATGGGTGGTGAAATAAAACAGACAATAAGAAAGAACGAGTAAGGGTTGAGGGCATGCATAAGTAAGTAAAATTAAGGAAAGAGAAGTTCTTTTTCTAGCTGAAAGAAAGGTTTGTACAATCGTTAAGATTATCGTCAAGAGTTCAAAGTTCAAATCCTTGATGAAATTATTCAGACAGAAAACAAGGTTCTGTGTCTGTGTATGCGTTTAGGCAAGAAAGTCAGACAGAAGACAAAGTTCTGTGTCTGTGTGTGCGTTGAGTAGAGAGAGAGAGAGAGAGACTTACATGCGAATGTAGTAGTCTTAGGCAGTCTGTGGATTTCTACTGACGAAGGTTGGAAAAATTGTGAATTTATGTGTAGAAAGTTATTTTATGTAAGGTCCAGTTTGAATGAAAGTTAATGTGCATAGTGTTAATGTCGGTGAGAAGAAAAATAAAAAAAATATGCGCCACTAATTGCTACCCGCAATTAGTGCGCGTGTGTTTGTGTGAGTTAGGGAGACATGTCTCTCTTGCCCCGGGACGAAATCCTCTACTAGCGTACCACGTGATGTTCCCCGCTTTTATTAGCATACGTTTACGCGGGAAACTAAGTTATCACGTGAACGCTGAATCACCATGTATGTGTGTGTGTGCGTGTGTGTGTGTGTGTGGGTGTCAATGTATCAAACCCCACACCAGTAAGTCATGTATCTTTCCAGACATGATCACTCAAGCGTGTATCACGTATGGCACTTAACTGACATAGGCAGTTTAGGCTTTGAGCATTTTTCTCAGTAGGCAAGTTTGCTTTTAGACTTGTTTCCTCTTTTTTTCAATTTTGTCGGTTTTAGTCAAGACTGTATCTGAATAAGAATTAGTTTTATGTTTTTGCATGTTCTTTTGTTTCACTGTTTTGTTTTCCTTATATATATGCAGGGTATCCATAAAGTTCGTATGCTCTTTAAAAAAAATTATAACTTTATTTGTATTTGCGATAGAATAATTTAGAAAAAGGATTAGAAAGAAGTAAATCTATATTTTTTAAGGTTTTATTGAAATTTTCTTTGAGTTTCCATATGTCTTCCATCATTAGCAATACAAAGGGTAATACGATTTTGCAGTTCACGGAAAACTTTTGCCAACTGATTTACAGTAATGCCTGAAATCAAATTAGTTATTTTAGCTTTCAAATCTTCTAAAGAATTAGGTTTGGTTGCATACACTATTGTTTTCACATGTCCCCATAAAAAAATCTAATGGAGTCAAATCTGGCGAACGTGGAGGCCAATAAAATGGTCCACCTCTTCCAGTTCATCTTTTAGGTAAATCCTGATTTAGAAACTGTCAAACACGCAGAGCAAAATGACAAGGACCTCCATCTATACTTAAAACTAGGTACATTAAACTTGATAACATTTTTTAACAGATTATTTCTATCACAAATACAAATAAAGTTATAAATTTTTTTAAAGTACACACGAACGGTTTTGGACACCCTGTATATATATATATATATATATATATATATATATATATATATATAGTGATAATCCACGTATACTATCCTAATATGTGTAGGAAAAATTATTAAAAAGTTTTGAGTTTAAAAATGTATTTTTTGACAGTATATGTTTATTTCTATTAAATAAACAAATACTGTCAAAAATACATTTTTAAACTCAAAACTTTTTAATAATTTTTCCTATATATATATATATATATATATATATATATATATACATATATATATATAGTGTATCGAGGCAGCAAGTAATTTTCTAAACATATGCTGTTAAATATAAGAGACAATGAATGTCTATTATGTTTAATCATGAGCAATTCTCCAAATCAATAAATAATTATCCAAATGTTGGAGAAATTTTGTCTTTATTTTCAACTGAAATTAAAGCAAAAATACGACGTTTAGAACGGCTCATGATTAAACATAATAGACATTCATTGTTTCTTATATTTAACAGCATATGTTTATATATATATATATATATATAGTGTAACAATGTTCATGCATTTACTTTTATAAAGAGTGCTCGATACAGTGTAGAGCATTGTATACTATATATATATTGTTCAAGTAGATTTGTCGGTCGATTCGTTTTTTATGTCTTAACAACCTATTGCAAGTTATTTGAATCCCAAAAATATTTTTAGATTCTAAGATTTTTTTCCGTTGTGTGGAAATAATAATCGTTTAGTGATACAAGTCTTACTAATTGACTTATAGCTAAGAGAGATAAGTGAATTCATACGTTTCTCAAGAGTATTTACACGTAAATGAATATAACGACCCAAGTAGAATTGGAACTTGACTTTCCAACTAACAATTCCTAACCATTGTTCATTACACCATCCACACATCCAGGCTTACAGAGCCTGATATTTCCGAGCGGTACTGAACAGTTTCGATGTTGTTTAACTTTGATGATCATACCAGAACCACTATTGAGGGTGATATATATTAATCAGCAAAAAGATATTGAATGACAGAAAATAAACAACAAACTAAACGAAGACTTGAGTAAAAAATATATTGCTGAATTTATTTTCATTTAAGAAAATTGTGGTGATACCGACCGAGTAAAAGCGATGGACCGGATGTTTGCTCTCTCACGACAAAAAAGCAAATGACCAAAAGTTGTCGTTGCGCATCCGGGTCCGCGCAGATGTTCCGGTTGAAAAATAAAAATTAATCAAATATTAAATTTCCATTTCGCGAGCTTACGCGAATTTTAATTACCAGTCAATGGGAAGCCCAGAATCAAATACAAGTGTGAAATCAAAGCTGCTGTGATCCAAAAAGCAGATATAAAAAGCCGAGACAGAAAGCACCCAGCAGACAGACCGACGGTGACAGGCGAGAGTAATTAATATCTCCCTTGACCAAGTCAAGTAGCTACTATGCTCATTCCTTTCACCTCTCTTTCCTTCTCCCCTGTCACAAAACTACTTACTGACCTAAGGAGCGACTACATCAAAGACATTCCTCATTTACACGCTCCCCACATTCCTAAGCATTGATTCTCTTTCAGCATATTATTTGCCATGAACATTTAACCTCCGTTGGACCTATATTCAAGTATTACTTTAATTGTAAAAACATTTAATTAATATGTGTATATATAAACATGTTATTTTCAACTCAATTTGCTTTTCTTGATTTATAATCATTTTATGACTTATAGTGGGCTATCTACCACAATGCCAAATTCCGTTAACCTGCAACAATATACAACTACCCTTCTCTAGAACGGACTCCCACTACAAACGGGAAAATAATAGATAAGCAACCCGCTATAAAATACATTAAGAAAAAAAAAGGTTCCAGTGTACTAGGCAAAAACTCTGCATATTTCTGTAGACGGTGAGAAGAGCGTTGCCCCGAGAAGGACAGTTTTCTAGGTATTCTACGGTTTTTGAACAGAAGAAGAGGCTTTACTGTTCATATTTGTCCATGTTCTGCCATCCATTCACGCAAACTCACTAAGTAGCTTACTCATTTAATATATTCTTTCCTCGCACTTCCCGACTGTGGAATTCTCTTCCACACGATTGCTTACCTGACGGCTACAATCTCCAGGAGTTTAAATGTAAGGTCAATAGACACCTCCTAACACACTAACCTGCTCCCATTCTATCAAACACTCTTCCCATCTGCCCAACCCTCATCCTCGGTATCCTTACTCATCTGTCACCTTCCTCCTGACATTCCCTATGTCTAACCACTCCTTCTCTTTACCTTCCCCTATGTAGCCCCATGCGCAATAGTGGCAGTGGAATTCCTTGCTTGGGGTGAGATGGTTAAAAAAAAAATTTAGTTAGAAAAAAATGAGGGTTGCGGTTCTACAGAAAGATGCTGAGAATATTGTGGATAGAATATACCTGTAATGAGGAAGTTTTAAGAAAAGTGATGACCCAAAAAACACTCATAATCAGATAGAGGCAGTTTAAATTTTTAGGGTCTATAATAAGGAAAGAGGGCTTGGAGAATTTTAAACTCACAAGGCATATTGAAGGCAAAAGAGAAACGGTGCATTATTTACCTAGCGAGCTTGTATAAATGGATAGTAGAACAGTGAGTGGAAGGGTTAGTAAAAAGACATTGCTCATATCTACAAAGGATAGGGAGTTGTGAAGAGCCATGATCCAGTATTAAAGCATATCACTAAAAGATTTGGTCTTATCTTTGACTTTAAAAATGGCAATTAACTACTAAGCCGGCGCATACTATCCCGACCTCCGACCGGGGGTGGGAGCCTGATTGGGGCTCCCTGGCCGTGCTTTGTAACCCTCGCTACCTTATCAAAATTTGCTTTTTTCTAGCTACATTTATATACATTACAAATGTAACTAAGCACAACCAACTATTAAATTTCATAGATTTTAACGTCATTCTGGGGTCGTTTTTGTTGAAATCTGTGATTTTTTCATGTTAAGTCTCGAAAAAAAAAACGCTATATAAAATTCACTATTTCTATTCATAATATTGAATGTGTTAAATTCGGTCAATTAAGTGCCATACGTGATACACGCTTGGGCGATCATGTCTCGAAAGAGACATGACTGACTGGGCAGAAGATTATCTCGCAGTAGGTTGCCATTGCTTTCTGCGGTAGACTGGTTGCCGACCAAGGCTACGGAACCCAATCTGTCCTATTATTTAACCCTTAACTGGAGGGAAGAGTCGGATTAATACCTTTCCCAAGAGTATTTGCGCTTAAATGAATGCAAGGAATTCGACTGGAATTCGAACTCGGCTTCCCGATTTCTCGTTCCGAGCCGATATCCACTGCACCACTACGCACATCCAAGGGAAATTACTCAACTTTTTAATCGGAAAAAGCTCAAGTTGATGTTAAAAATTGTCGTAAAACATTATTTAAGATGGAAAGATCTATGTTAACATATCTCTAATTTGCATTTAGATACATTGTTTTTATATTCGATTTTTCTAGTTGAAACGTTCACCAATATTGCAAATGATCCATTAATGTACATAATTAGGTTACAATAAAATTTGTATTGTGTATGAATGTCAACTTATGAAAATTTACAATGCCGTAGTGAGGGTTCCGCGTATCTTAGATTAGATGAAATTTCGATTTTGAAGTCCAGTATTTTAAAAGCTCGAATAACTTTTTTAGAAATTTTTGATGTCAGGAGACCATTACTGTCAGGGATATACATCAGACCATCGTCCCGGTAGATACCTACTTGATTGGGCTCAACAACTCTACCGAAAGTATATATATATATATATATATATATATATCCCTATCAGATCCGCGTTTTAAGCTGAATCATAAGCCCCCATTGGGACATCAAATTTATTGCGCGTAGAGATTCTCTAGAAGTTCAAATAATATCCAAAATAATCTCTATTATTATATTATGTCTATACCTGGACTAAAAATATTAGCAGTAATATTTAAATATATCCCAGTATATTTGAAATTAAATTTCATAGTTAAATTTTTCCAAGTTTTTCTAAGAGAACATGTGGTTTGAGACGCTATTACGATAAATGGAGTCAACATTTATTTCTCGTGATACTGTATTTCCTTTTATTGTATCTCTTTGTCCTTTCTTTTTCTCTTCTTGCTTTCCATTCAGTTTTTCTTTTTTCTCTTTTTTTCTCTTCTTTACATTAATCAATCGTCTATCTTTTCTTTATCCTTGCTTTTCTCTTTCTTTAGGGTTCTTTTCGAATGAGCGAGAAATTTTCGTAAATAACCGTTACAAATGTCTATTCTAATATGGACATGTGAGCGTCTATGTAAAATAAAATAAAACAAAATAAATTTTTGGAGGGGATATTTTGAGGACCAACTGTTGTACCATTTGGGTCTGACGAGCCGCGATAATAACATCGGGACGCGGTGAAATATGTATTACCTATTGTAATAATCTAAAATTTTTATAAATTATATTACTCTGTTAAATTAAATAAATGAATTTACATTGAGTTCTCTTGAGTTCGTCTCTATCGGAATTTACCTGGATTGTATAACAAGTGTGCTACGTTATATATATATATATATATATATATATATATATATATGTGTGTGTGTGTGTGTGTGTGTGTTTATGTGTGTATGTATAAAGTGAGAGATACAAAAATGTATGTGTTTCGAATACGCAAAGGGAAATATCCCTTTGCGTATTCGAAACACATTTTACACACACACACACACACACACACACACACATACACACACACACATATATATATATATATATGAGTTGAATACTTGGATCGGAAACCGACATGATGAATAGAATAAGTAAAGAACAAGTCTATTGGATTTTTTAAAATCATTCGACTTTAATAAATCTCTGAAGAAGCTTGTTAAATTGAAACATGTTAGATTAAATACACTTTTTTCCTACTTGTTCTTCATATATATATTCTCACGTTTATGAACACAGCTGCATAAACTAAAGTTCACATCTGCGCACATCCGATTAAATTTGGAGCAGTCTGAGAAAGCAGCTGATAAAACTGGCCAATATTTGTAGCACCTGGTCGTGTTTGGTCACCGCGTTTATCCATACAACGACAAAAATCATGCCCAAACCCAGCTGGTTCACCCTAATTACAAGCACTTTTACCACGAAGGTTGTTAAAGACCCTCCCAATATTTACCTTACAGTACTCGATTGCCCAGGTGAGCTGATGAGTGTTTTTTTATGGTCGCTATATCAATAAATACATCCTCTCTTAGTAAAAAGTGTTTTTTTTTTCTTTTTCGTAAAATCCCTAACTGGTTTAGGTAAATGTGCTTTAATTTGGAACTTGTTGTATTGTGTGATTTATCAAGCTAAAAAGCGACTTCGATGCTAACACTACACCTCACTGTTCCGACGCTCTGTCAAAATAGACGAATCATAATGTCTACGTCACAATCCATACTTCTAGTAAAAATACTGTATATTTAATTAGAATAGGTGTTTTTATATCAATTATATTACTATATTTATCATTTCACCCTAAGCAAGGAGATAAAACGACTAAGATGCAAGAGCGTCACTTAGTGTGAGACAATATGAGAATGAGAACTATTAAAACAGTATTTTAGGAGAGATAAGCCATGTGTATTTTGTCCGTAACTTTTACTGTAGCCAGTGTAAGGGAGATAAGAATTTATCTCTTCCGTACAGGCGACCTCAGATAGCAGTGTATCTGTTATCACAACGGTGGAATGTTCTTATATATAATGCGAAGGGCCACAACTATGAATTCCAGACCCCACTAAGAAATAAATTTATTAAACTAAAATGGTAATTCTTAATTTAATTCTTGATTGCTATTCTTATTCTTAATGTTATCTTAATTCTTAATAATTATGATATTATGTTTAATCATAATGCTATATTTTAAATGTTTGATTAAAATGCTATTCATAATGTTAATTCAATTAATTCTAATGTTAATCTCTATTCATCTTATATTAATTCTTAAATTAAATTCACGGAAATTTATACTTTCTCCACTATATTTTAATCTTCATTTCAATTCCAGACCAGCCCATCAGAAATTTGTACTATCTTTTTGTTCTTAATTTTAATTTCAGACACCCACTCCATTCACCAAAACGGGAACGGAATATATTAGGGTATGGACGCACAAGCGGCTAAAAAAATAAAAATAATTGGGAAAATATATTTAATGATTTATGTGTAGCAACTTAATAATATTGATGACAAAATATCCCATTATTTTTTACTGCATGGTTTCACTAGTATTAATAAAATCTAGCGGTACACATTTTTTTGTGTCCGAACTAACTCGACCGAAGAAAATAATATCAAGCAGTACCTGTGGAAATTCCACAGGTTTACTACTTTTAATAGTTTTGAGGTTTCCTAACTCCATGGGATGTAAATTTTTTAAACGAACACTTTATGGAATAATTACAAATAGATTATTTCATATCTACTTGATTTTTTGATAGTAGAACCAGCAATACAGTAGTAATGAAAACGGTTGTGCCAACTAAGGAACTAACGAATGAAGGGAAGGCATGGTTTTCCTATTTGAATTTTCTGATGAATTTTTTTTTAATCATTTCACCCCAAGCAAGGCATTCCACTGCCACTATTGCGCAGGGGGTTACATAGGGGAAGGTGGTGAGAAAGAGCGGTTAGATATAGGAAATGTCAGAAGGAGGGTGATAGACGGGTAGGGATGTAGATGGGAAGAGTATTTGAGAGAATAGATGCGAGTTACTGTGTTAGGAGGTGTCTATTGACCTTACATTTAAACTCCTGGAGATTGTAGCTGTCGGGGAAGCAAGTGTATGGAAGAGAGTTCCACAGGCGGGAAGCGCGAGGAAAGAAACTGTAGGAGTAGAAATTGCGGTTACATTTTATCGGTTTCACTGTAAAAGGGTGGGACCTAGTTGCTAATCTAGTATCTCGTGCAAATTCGTACCTAGGGGGCACCAGTGATCTAAGTTCATCGGGGCAGAAGCCGTGAAAGTGTTTATAGAAGAGGCACAGAGAAGCTACGTCACGCCGGTGAGAGAGTGACTGCAGCCGGTCTGCCAAGCCGGTATCGATCACATTACAGATTCTCCGTTGTATTTTGTCAAGAACCCTGAGGAGAATAGCAGGGGCACCTGAACAGATGTGGCAGCAGTATTCAATGCACGGGCGGATGGTAGATTTATATATGTACAGGTTAGATTCAGATGGAAAAAACTTCTGGGCCCTGCACAGAGAACCGACTTTCATAGCAGCGGATTTAGCGATGGATTCGATATAGTCTTTCCACTTGAGGTCCGCTGAGAGTGTGAGGCCAAGGAGGCGTAGTGTTTTACTCTCTGGGAGGCAAGCTGTTCCATGCTAATGGGAGGTAGGTCTTCTTAAGTTAATGGTTGAATCAGCGCACTCTAAATTCTACAACAATAAAACATCTGTAGAAATTCCCCTATCGCTTTGTTAAATATTTGAGCTTAACAACTTTAATAAAGTATTGCACTAACAATAATAATAAGATTTGAAATGGACATTTTTTTTCTCTTTTCCAATCTTTTCACTTTTCTTCTTTTTATTTTTTTATTATTTTTTTAATTTTATTTTTTTTCTCAATTGGAGTAGATAGACTAAACTATCGCCCGGTTTGACACTCCACCCACGTCTACTGAACAGGTGTAGAGGCTCATCCCTTGTTCCCTGTTTAGGATGTGGTTTCCGGCTTTCTCTTTTCCAATCTTTTCACTCTTACATAGCCCCCTGCACATCAGTGGAGTTACCGCCTTGCTCGGGGTGATAAGATTTAAAAAATCACTGAAGCAGACTTTTAATACTTCTTTCCTCCTTGTTTATTGAAACTAAATAGCGTCATTGATGTCTTTTCACGCAATCAAAATAAAATAGTCCATTATTTCTGAGGTACTGTCAGAAAACATTAAACAATTCTTTCTTTCTTTCTTTTTCACTGAAACCAGGTGGCATCTCTGATATGTCGTTTCTGTCTTTTCACGCAGTCAGAACGGAATAGTCCATTATTTATGAGGCATTGGCAGGACGTAGCGGTCGTCCGAACTAGCAGATGAAGTGAGAGACAAGCAAAATTATTATATGATTCTATTGGGCATAAAGTGGATCGATAATTTATTCTTATTACTTGACAAAATGACCTCTCCTTCACACACACACACACACACACACACATATTTTCATTCGGAAATGAGTCGATCTCGCAGCTTTGGTTTCAACCTTTCGGTGTCTTCAGGCGTTTTATATCAATTGATTCATAAACCCTTTTTTTAACGCACAACAGAAACTTTCAGAATTCACAACTGAAAGTCTAAAATAAATGAAATTTTAAAATAAGGGAAGAATTTGTAAAAATCATAAACACTTTCACTGGGATTTATTTGATCCTAATATATATTTTCTGATATGTTTACATCGGGACATTAATTCGGACATTTCATTCAGTAACCTTAGTCGTTCTGGAAATAATATTATGGCTAACTTCTCTTCTTGGCACAATATGTAGACATCATCATCGTTATAAGTTCTGGCCCTTCTTAATATACTCCATGTTATATCAGGGTCCTTGTCGTTTTTTTCTTTTAATTTCCACACGCGATTAGCTAGTTTAGTACAATTTTTAAGGCTTTCTAACTTGAATGTAGACTTGTGATTATATTAGCGATTCTTAAAAATTACTTCAGTACATCCTAGGTATATTTTTCTCTCTATATATAAAATTGGAAACAAGAATATTTAATTTAATGACTTAAATTTAAACATATTTTAATAACAAATTTGACAAAATAATTCGTCATTTTTTATGTCATGGACAAACTAATATTAATAAAAGGGTATATTTAATATAAAGTGTGTGGTGCGATTTTCTATAAACTGACCCCATTCGTGTTACTACCTATTAATATCTATCTAAACTTAATTATAAATGGAACTTTGTGTGTGTGTGTGTGTGTGTGTGTGTGTGTGTGTGTGTGTGTGTGTGTCCGTTACCTATAAACTCCGAAACGGCTGAACCGATTTTCTTGAAAATTTACACAATTGTACTATAAGCATCTGCGAGTGTTCTTAGCTAGGTTTTGTGTCGAGGTGCCCCCGATAAATATCGAAAATCGATAATCGAAAAAATCGGGTTATAGAAGGAGTGGTCCGATTTTAATCAAATTTGATACACTCATAGACAAAGACATAACAAACGATATTCAAATGTTTCAAGCTTGCAGTTCTTACAATAGTGCAGAAAATCGATAATATATATGTATATAAAAGGCAAGATGTTTGTGTGTGTGTCTGTTTATCTGTCTGTATGTCCTTTATACAATTTTTATCCGATTCTCACCAAACTTCACACAAATATTCTTTAGGCTGAGTCTGAGCTCCAGGACCATGGATTAGTTTTAAAGCTTTCTTTACACCCGAGCAACGTCGGGTTGTACAGCTAGTAATTATAAAAAATATACTTAAAAACTCACGCAATAAACTCCTCCTGTATAAAGATTCTACTTCTTTTATATGCCGTGTCCGTTCATTACTCCCGCCTCGATAAGAAATCTACCGAGGCTGACAAAGCAAACTTCGCTGCTGATCTTGAAAAAGACCTCAAATCTGTGGTGGATTTGGGTAAGAAATGACTTGTAAATTTGAATGCTTCAAAAACCACCATAGACAACTGCTTCTACCCGCCCCCATCAGAATGGATCACGCTAGTCTCCCTGAAAGCAAAATAGTGCGCCTCTTCGGCCTTACTCTATCAGCCGACCTCCAATGGAATGACTACATTTAATCCATAGCTAAATCCGCTGCTAGGAAGGTTGGTTCCCTGTGTAGGACCAGGAAGTTTTTCTCGTCTAAATCTTGCTCATATATAAATCTACCATCTGTCCGTGCATTGAATACCGCTGTCACATCTGTTCGGGTGCCCCTGCTATTCATCTCGGGCTTCTTGACAAAATCCAACGAAGAATTTGCAATGTAATTGATCCCATCATGATAGCTCAACTCCAGTCATTTAATATGGCTTCCCTCTTTCTCTTCTACAAATACTTTCATAGCTCCTTCTTCGGTGAGCTTAACTCCCTGGTGTCCCCTCTGCATGAATTTACTGGAGCTACTAGACTAACGGCTAAGTCCCACCCTTTTCGAGTGAAACTAATCAAATGTAAAATCAACTTCTACTCTATTAGCTACTTTTCTCGCACTTCCTGCCTGTGGAATTCCCTTCCGTATACTTGTTTCCATGACAGCTACAATCTCTAATAATTTAAATGCAATGTAAAATTGCCATCTCTTATCTCCTTGACTCGCATCCTTTCCTTGACAACCCTTGTATCATGTTCTTCTTTTCCACACTACTCACATGCAACCCCTCTTCACACCAGAGTTCTCGTCCTTCTCTTACTCATTCTCTGACACCTCCGTAACTTGTTCTTCTTTCCCATCACTCACCTCTTATGTAACCCCCTGCACACCAGTGGCAGTTCTGCCTTGCTTGAGGTGAAATGATTATATAAAAAAAGCAGAATCTTATATCGATACGGATTTATCCAGAATGTAATGAATAATCATATATTTGGTATATTCCTTATTAATATTAGATTTTCGTATGTGTGTTTTTAAATATATTTGTTACAATTATTTTAATAATATATAATATAATATTATTTTAATAATATATAGTAATTATGTGAGCGGGAGATCAATTTATTACTTAATAACAATATAAAACTAATCCCCTTCTTTATGTCCATTATGATTTTATATTAATACCAGTTTATCCAAGCAGTCATGAATGATGGTATATTTTGTTAATTCATTATACTAAATTTTCATATGTAAGTTTTAAAATATATATTTTTCAAATTACTATATTAACATCTAGTTATTCTTGGGTGACCAGTTTATTACTTAATAATAATAATAATAATAATAAAAAAAACAATCCCCCGTTTTATGACCCGTAGAATCTTATATTAATGTTGGTTTGCTCATGCTGTCATGAATAACGCCATATTTTAAATGCTTACTATTATTAGATTTTCACGATTGAGTATAGGATTGTAATAGCGATGCTAGCATCCTTGGACGATTTCGGCTTTGGTAAAGTTACAGAAATAAAAAAAATATAAAATATACAACAGTGGTGATATACCGGAAGACATTACTAGTTCAATTTTCATAGCTATTTCGGCGATTTCGTTAAAGACACTGGAACAATAAATGCGATATTTATGCTGAAAACGGTCTCCGGAAAATATGCAAAAGGATGTCTATCTATATTTTATACATTGAGAATCTGTAATGTGATTGATACCCACTTGGCAGTCCAGCTGCATCACTCTCTCACCGGCGTGATGTGGCTTCCCTATGCCTCTTCTATAAATACTTTCACGGCTTTTACTCCGATGAACTTAGACCACTGGTGCCCTCCAGGTATGAATTTACACGAGCGACTAGATTAGCAACTAGGCCCCACTCTTTTACAGTGAAACCGATAAAATGTAACCGCAATTTCTACTCTAACAGCTTCTTTTCTCGCACTTCCCGCCTGTGGAATTCCCTTCCGTATACTTACTTCCCCGACAGCTACAATCTCCAGGAATTTAAATGTAAGGTCAATAGACATCTCCTATCACACTAACACGCATCCATTCTCTCAAACTCTCTTCTCGTCTACCCTACACCCATCCTCAGTATCATCATCCGTCTATTACCCTCCTCTCGACATGTCCTATAACTAACCACTCTTTCTCATCACTTTTCCCCTATGTAATCCCCTGCACAACAGTAGCAGTGGAATGCCTTGCTTGGGGTGAAATGATAAAATAAAATAAAATATATATATATATTTTTTTCTTTCTTTTAAACATGTCAGATTAAATAAAGATTTTGATGCTGTAAGGCACACAGAACTATTTGAACTGCTAGGTAAGCTTGGTTTATTTGGGAAAGATATAACTTAAGAATAACTCAGGATTTACACAAGGAGGAAACCGCCTGAACACGGAAAAAATAATTCAGTAAATACACAAAATAGAAAGGAGCGTAAGACAAGGATGTGTCGTCTCACCAGACATATTCAACCTTTACATCGAGGAATTAAAAAAAAAGTGCTGGCCGAACTGTAAGAGCAAAAGATTTGTAACTGAATCTCCCTGAGACGTGTCCGTTTTGGATACATTTTATGGGCCAGATTTGTCAGCTCCTATTATAAGTAAACTCGTAATAGCAGAAATTACAATTAAAAAAATATTTGGCGCTTCACGATCTTTACAATCTTCAGACTAAGTGCTACTGCTTCTTTAGCTTACTATAGATGAACCCTCTCTCTTTCTCTCACACACACATCTATCTATCTATCTATCTATCTATCTATCTATCTATCTATCTATCTATCTATCTATCTATCTATAAAGACAGCTATGATTTGACAAAGATGTCATATTTTTGAGTGTATTTGACATGCCATCTACCGAGCAATAATAAAAGCAGGCTGTACTCGTGAAAATTCCCCTTTATTTGACAACTAAGATTATTTACATTCGAACTGAAGTCCTCGTCTTTGTTATCATTATCACAACGTTTCGGTCGTTGTGTGCTCGGCCTTCTTCTGGTGTCTGCATTACTCGATCCATATAATAGACCCACACTTACAATATCAGCAAATTCACGAACCAACATGTTAATCCACTAGGCTATGGAACAGTATATTAATTGTGAAATTCATGGTTGGGGTAGTGCCGACTGCAAGTGCGAAAAATCTACAAGCGAAAATGAAGGAAAGGGTTCAGTGTGAAATTCCCCCAAGTGTACTCAGATCGACAGACACCTGTAATACAAATACAGATTTTTAATAGTATGTTTAATAGGTTTTTAATGGTATGTCTAATATGTTTTTAATGATATATCTAATATGTTTTTAATGGTATGTCTAATAGGTTTTAATGGTATGTCTAATAGGTTTTTAATAATGTTTAATAGGTTTTTAATAGTATGTCTAATAGGTTTTTAATGGCATGTCTAATATGTTTTTATGGTATGTCTTATATGTTTTTAATAGTATGTCTAATAGGTTTTTAATGGTATGTCTAATAGGTTTTTAATAATATGTTTAATAGTTTTTTTAATGGTATGTCTAATATGTTTTTAATGGTATGTCTCATGTTTTTAATGGTATGTCTAATAGGTTTTTTTAATGGTATGTCTAATAGTTTTTTTTAATGGTATGTCTAATAGGTTTTTTTAATGGTATGCCTAATAGGTTTTTAATGGTATGTCTAATAGTTTTTAATAGATTTTTAATGGGTTTTTAATGGTATATCTAATAGGTTTTTAATATGTATAATATGTTTAATAAAGTAAAGTTGGCAGATAATCCACAAAATGACATCCAAAAGTGGCTTGTTAATTTTAATGCCTCCAAAACTAAACGGCTCTCTTTTAACCGTTTTAAGGATCTTTTTTGCCTTCCATCGGTATGAATGATGCTAACCTCCAGGAAAGTAACTAATTGTGTCTTTGTCCAGCTAATGTTTTTGACCGATATGAATTGAAAACATTATATCAAATCAATTACTAGGCATGCTGCTGTTAGGAAAAATGGGAAGGCATTGCCATGCTAGATAATTTTTCTCGCCAGAATCGTTCTTGCACAGTTATAATTCTGCCATTCATCTGTGCATAGAATATTGCTTCTTTATCTTAAATCGAGTTCGAATTCCAGTTGAATTCGTTGCATTCACTTACGCGCAAATATCCTTGGGAAAGGTATTAATCTTCCCTTTCTTCCACCAGCTATGGGTTAAGTAACAGAACAGATTGGGTTCTACAGCCTTGGTTGGCAACCAGTCTACCGCATAAAGTAATAGCAATCTAGAGTGGGAAACTATTCTGTCCGGTCAGTCATGTCACGAAAGAGACATGAACACCCAAGCGTGTATAATGAATGATCTTGTGTAGTGCTTCTGTCATATATTTAGATATATTTGATGAAATCCTAAGAAGAACCTATAATGTTATCGGTCAAGACCTAACATCCGTAATGTAATTTTCCTGTGTCTTTTCTATGAATATTTTCATAACAACTCTTCTAACTAGCTTTTCGTTTTGCTAAATCGACTTTATGAATTTAAGCGTAGTACTAGATTGGCAGCTAGGTCACATCTTTTTGATGTTGGAAACTTAAGTTATATGGAAATCTTTTCGTCTCTTCGACATTTCGTTTGTAGAACTCTCTTTCGGCTTCTTGCTCACCTGTCAACTCTTCTTTTTCTTCTTGTATCTACTGTGTTTCTTCAGAACGTTGACAATCATGGCTCTCCACAAGTTCCTATCCATTGTAGCTCTTAGTATGTTTTGTCCTTTTGTTATTGTGACCTTGATAAGACCAGGAAGAAAGACACGGAAAAAAGAAGGTAGGTTGAACCATTGTATTTGAATAACAGAAAATTTATACAAAATAAGAGAAGTATTAGTCAGCAGAGAGAACTGTCAAGTTACACTGCGTTTCGATTACCCAACGACTGCAACCGGAAGTTACGCAGGTTAGTCTTATATGAAAGTGGAAGAGTCCATTCCACTGTAGAATAGGATACCATAACAGATATTTCTCCTAAGAACTGCTCTGTCATATATGTACACAAGTTCATTAGGTGAGTTTTACGCATTCTTTTTCCTTGCCTTCAATCTGTCCCGTGAGGACTAAATTTCCTAAAGCAGATAATCGTCGTTATCTGTCCCCCTGAATTCTGTTTCTTTAATGTCCGCTATCTCTTCAACGTATCTTTTAAGTTCGTTTCACTCTCAATGACCCCTTGAACTTTAGTAGCTTTATCGCCTTGCTTGGAGTGAAATGATTAATATATATAAATAGATAAAAATAATAAATATTAGGTTTGAAAGGTCAGAAAGATCTGACCTGAAAGATCTAGCCGACTTTTGAGGGAAATTAAAACACAAAATAAAATTATGCCGTTAAATATTTATTCAAATAAATATGGCGATTTTCTAAGCGCAGCTTATATGTGGCACAAGGATGACAGCAAGGTATTCCCAGTGAGGATCGAACTCACTACATAATTGTAACGGTTTTAGCGAGACAAGTTTGCTAACCATTACATCACATCGAGGTGCCCTTTATTCAACTAATTATAAACCATTTTGTTGCATAACCTTTCTCAAATTTTTCCTTCAAGTTAAAGATTCCGTCTCCCTAGAATTTCGGTGGTTTCTCGACAAAGAACACAGTAAGATGTTATCCAAAAAATGAAAACTTTTCCATTGTGATTATTTTGCAAAGACCCGAATAAATGAAAATTCGAAAGAGCAATGTCTAGTGATTATGGCGGGTGGAGTAACACATCCCAGGCAAACTGCAACAATTTTTGCCGGCTCGCCAATTAAATGCAAAGTCTGGCATTATCCTGATGGAAAACAACACCTTTCCTGTTTGCCAATTCTGGGCGTTTTACTTGAATTACTGCGTTAAATTTGTCCAGTTGCGAGCAGTACCTTTCAGAATCCATTCATTGGTTAATTAGCAGAAGCTCATGGTGCAGAAATCCCTTTCAATTCCTGAAAATGCACAGCATGTCTTTTAGAGGAAGAAGGGCTTGGAAAATCTGATACTAACAGGCCAGATAGAGGGAAAAAGAGACAGGAGAAAGCAACGGATAACATATTTGAAGGACCTAATCAGGTGGATGACGGAACGAGGATTGTATGGTGTAACAGGAGAAGGCGTGCTCAGAGCCACCAGGGATAGGGAAAGTGTGGAAAGCCATGATCGTCTACGTCCTGAAGGGACAGGGCACATAGAAGAAGAATAGTTAGCTCATATCGATTGCCCCAGGATCCTTTTCGTTGAACATTGTTGTAAACGATCCATTCCTCATCACCTGTCAGAATTTGCTAAAAAGGATGCATTTTTATTGCGTTAATACAGCAAATAACAGATAGAAATGTGTTCCAAAAGTTTTTTCCCTCTTATCATGTAGTCTCTAAACATCGTAGCGATTTGGATACCCAAGCTTCACTAAATCCTCATCGATGATGGATTTTGATAAATTTAATATTTCTGCTAATACCCCCGTTGTTTAATGCGGGTTATTCTCAATCAATGTCTTGGTTGGGCCTTCTTCTGTAGTGGGAGGGATCTGCCTGAGCGTTCTTCATCAATAAGGCTACAATTGTCAACTCTAAACTTAGCGAACTACTTCTGTACAGTTCTGTCAGCTAAAGCACCTTCACTGTAAACAGCTCTTAACCTTTTTGTTGATTGCGAGAACTTTTTTGTCTTTATGCTTAAATAAGCATCAAGTATCTAAAATGCACCTTATAATCTTCCATTTTTATAGGAATGCAATAGTGACACAAATTAAGTAATTTTAAAATTTCTTTCTCAAGAGATAGTTTGAATTGTGTTCTAATCGAAAATGCAAGCAATATTACACTACCGGCCATTATTAGACCTCCCCCCAGTGTTTAAAAAAATGATGTATTTTATAATATTTTTTAGTATTTATTGCCAAGTGAATAATTGTAAATGAAAATAGAATGGCTCTTTTGTTAATACTGCACAATAACATGTGCATCAAATGAATTTATAAATATTTAATAATTACCTATATTGCAGTTTCATCAATGAAAGATTTGATGAAAATTTATGATGATTCGGACGAGTTCATCTTTGCTTCTTTGCCTTGTAAAATTTTGCAAAGTAATAATAACAAAAGAACCATTCTATTTTCATTTAGAATTATCCACTTGGCAATAAATACTAAAAATAGGATGAAATACATCATTTCTTTAAAACTGCGGTGGTCTACTAATAATGGTAGTGTATATTTGTCCATAAATTTGACGTGTTTTAACGTGTTGAAACATGAACGACTAAAAATCAGCTTGAATTTTCCGGACTACGCAATACAAATCAATCGTTCGGATAATTTACCATGCATCACGATTATATACGTAGACATAGGTGTATGTATATATGTATGTATTTGAAAACCCGCACACATCTATGTCATGGTCAGTTAAATCGTTTTACAGAACGGTAAATGTAATAAGATTATAACTTTGTTAATTGTCATCGGTTTATCTTTGATGTCTTACTCCAGTTCTTTGCCAGAAGAATTAATGCATTGCTAAGCAATAACCTCGCCCTGAAATTAGCATCGTTAAGCTGAAGGCATGTTCTATTATCACCACAATTTAGCATCGTGTTAAGACGGTTGTGCAGAAAGTGCTATATTTAATTCGTGTAAAATCTTTTGTACAATAAAGACGGAAGCTGACGATGGTTCGCCTGAAATAGGCCTAATCCTCCGATTAACCATGGAATAACGTGTCTGCCTAAATCTTTTCTTATATTTGCTCTATATGTATTTATATACATATATATTTAGAGCTCTCTTAGAGAGTTATCTTACCACTGTATGTACACGATACCTCTTTGGATTCTTCTATATTTACACCGCATGCTATATATATATATATATATATATATATATATATATATATGTGTGTGTGTGTGTGTGTGTGTGTGTGTGTACATGCTTATATATATATATATGTGTGTGTGTGTGTGTGTACATGCTTATATATATATATTGTGTACATGCTTGTATATATATATATATATATATATATGTGTGTGTGTGTGTGTGTGTACATGCTTATATATATATATATGTGTGTGTGTGTGTGTGTGTGTGTGTGTGTACATGCTTATATATATATGTGTGTGTGTGTGTGTGTGTACATGCTTATATATATATATTATGTACATGCTTGTATATATATATATATATATATATGTGTGTGTGTGTGTGTGTGTGTGTGTGTGTGTGTGTGTATGTATGTATGTATGAGAGAAGGATTATATATAGGTTATATTATCCAAATGAATAAGGAACGAAAAAAATATTAACAACGTTCAAAGCATTAATTTAAAACAGTGCTCAATATAGTAATAGAGCTATGAATAGTTATTATAAATTATAATTTAAAACATGTTCAAATTACAATCTACTACAAAGTGTACATTTTGTTTCGATATTGAAAGGACAATGTACTCCCTGATGAGACATTGTCTTTTCAATGTCGAAACAAAATGTATTACCCTATATATATATATATATATATATATATATATATATAAGGTGTTTCAATTTATATATATATATTTTTTCTTTTAAACATGTCAGATTAAATAAATTGCAAACATTGTGTCTGCTCATTTCTACTAAAAATCCGTTCATACTCACGGATAATCTTTCGCGTATTATAATTGAAAGATGTTAGAAATGAGCTGTAACGTTGACAGATGTTATTATCATTCATTTCTAAATGTACCCAAGAACTTTCAATCTCCTTCCGAGACCATCTTCAGGGGTGTGATTTATAGTAACAAAAAATAACCGCAAGACTGTGTTGCTAAAAATTACTGTAATTTTTTTCTGCTTCAAATATAACGGTTAACATATTATCATACTGACAAATTTCTGACATCTTTCCATTATAATATGCGAAAGCTTATCCGTGAGTAATGAACAGGTTTTATTAAAAATAACCAGACACAATGTTCGCAATTTATTTAATCTGACATGTCTAAAAGAAAATGTGCTGCCTAAATACACAAATTATATATATATATATATATATATATATATATATATATATATATATATATATAGATAGATAGATCGTTTCGTATATAATCAATTTATGAACTCTTCAATTATGTTCAGTCCGTAATAGATAGATAGATAGATAGATAGATAGATAGATAGATAGGGTGCTTCAAAAATAGATGGCATAAATTCAAGACTGTGTTCTCTCTATATCTAAATAATGAAACACTTCCTATGAAAAGATGTCTGGAAACACTTGGTTTCCGAGTAATAGGCTTTTCAAACATGTGCTAACCAGAATGTTTTTATTTTCTACATCCGACACATACAGTGTTTTCTATTGCACTATAGCAAGCGTTCAAAATGTGCACCCTCTGTTCTAATGCAAGTGTCACATCGACACCTCATGGACTCTCGAAGACGCTCCCGAATTCCTGGCGTGTTTCGTATTGTCTCGCATCCTGCTACAATTCGATTGCAGAGAGTGTTCACGTCATCAACCCGGAGACGAATACACCAGTTCTTTCAAATGGCCCCACAAGTAGAAATCCAAGGCATTTAGGTCCAGTGAGCGTGGAGGCCATGCAATTGGTTCACTTCTTCCTATCCACCGACCAGTAAACCTTCGATCTAGTTACCTGCGGGCTGTGTGACTGAAGTGTGCAGGAGCACCATCATGCATGAATTGCAGTTGTCGACGAGTGATCAGTGGAACAACGTCCAAGAAATCAGGCATTTTGTTTTCCAGGAAGCCCTTGTACGCATCACTTGGAAGCCTGTTCGGAAGTACATGAGGTCCTAATAACTTATAACCAACAACACCAACCCAGATGTTGACTGAGAATCGCTGGTGGTGACGCGATAGAACTGCTGCATGTGGATTTTTCTTTTTCCCATACATGCTGATTGTGGAAGCTGACTATTCTATCCCGTGTAAACTGTGATTCCTCTGTGAAGATAACGAGGACAGGAAAGTTTGGAACTGTAGTGCATTACTGTAAGACCCATTGATAGAAACCAACTCACGCAGGTTAATGTCCTGGTAACAACGTCTGTACACGTTGTAGATGGTATGGGTACAACTGTTCTCGCTATAGTGTACAGACATTCGAATGGGGAATAGCCACTTGCCTTGTCAACTGTCGTGTGCTGATTTCAGGAGTATCATGAACAATATCCAGTATCTGCCTTTTTTCCTCAGGCGTCGTAGTCTTCGGTCGTCCTCTGCCACCAGTAGGTGGTTCGAAGGTCTTATGTTCGCAGATGTGGCGACGAATATTCGCAAATGTTTTTCTATCAGGACATTGTCTGTGTAGGAGCCTTTCCTGATAGAGACGACGAGCATATACAGCGCTACCGTCCGCAAAACCATACACAAAATGCATACATGCTCTCTCCTGATTTGAGTAAATGTCCAATCAACACGCACCACTAACTGTTGTCTAACAACATTTTATACGCGAGATATATATTTTCTAAACATATACTGTTAAATATAAGAGATTATGAATGTCTATTATGTTTAATCATGAGCCGTTCTAAACATTGTATTTTGGCTTTAATTTCAGGTGAAAATAAAGACAAAAATTCTCCAACATTTGGATGATTTTTTATTAAGTTGGTTTTAAGCTTTTGGCTCAATAATTCTCTCTCATACACACAGTAAAAAGAACCTTCAGATATTAGAGGCCATCTACATTAAATCCAAACAACCCACACTTAATAAAATCACGTTTAAATCTGGTCATAACACATTACATTGCATTTAAATATATGGTTCTGTTATCCTTTCGAGCTATCACGCCGTCTGACGTCATAGAACCGCATTAAAAATTTACGAACTGCGTTTACTATTTGATAACTGTTATTGTTGCTTAGCAAAGTTTTATGTCAACACAAAATAAAATCGTTTTTGATGGTGGATGTTTTTATGTTAACATCCTTATGACCTTTCTGAAGATGGCTCATGTGAGTCGAAAGCTTAGAACCAACTTAATAAAAAATCATCCAAATGTTGGAGAATTTTTGTCTTTATTTTCACTTGAAATTAAAGCCAAAATATGATGTTTAGAACGGCTCATAATTAAACATAATAGACATTCATTGTCTCTTATATTTAACAGAATATGCTTAGAAAATTATCTGCTGCCTCGTATATATATATATATATATATATATATATATATATATATATATATTGATTGTTTAATTACTTAGTTTTTGGTCATAATAAGATTAGATTTGTATTAAAAAGTGTTCAGTACAATTATATAGTAGAACTTTTGAATATTTTCCATTCGTAAACCAGTTATTATGCGACCTAGGTTTCTACCATGAGTGGTGTCTTCAGGCGATTTGCAAATCGCCTGAAGACACCACTCATGGTAGAAACCTCGGTCGCGTTATAACTCTTACAAATGGTATATATATATATATATATATATATATATATATATATATATATATAATTATATACTATAATTCTCACAGTTTATATATATATATATATATATATATAAACTGTGAGAATTATCGTATATGCATGACAAATACATGCAAATTCATATGCAAAGACAAATGCATGCTTAAACATAAATTGACATTCACACACATATATACTCAAACGTTTACTACACTTGAAAATAAATAGCTAAAGTTAAGAACGTACACACAATAATAGACTTTCGTTCTAATTCATCCAGCAAGACTCAGATAGCAATTAGCATCACACGTATACAAGCATATACGTACGATATCAAGGAAACAACAAAATAAAACAAACGATCCGTCTGCATTTTGGCTACGACCACTATTGCACAGTTGGTCAATATGCTCCCAGCGCCCTCTATTGGAAATGTCAGAAAATGTAACAGGGTCGCATTGCAAAAAAAAAAAAAAAAAAGAAAAAAATGGTTTCACTTTTCTTTTGTTTGTTTTATTTTAATTCCCGAATTTTAGTCCAATTTGTCGTCTGCTGTGTCAAACAGCACCGAAAGTACGTTGTACAACTGAAATAAAAAAAAAGAAAAAGAAAAAGAAAATAACAATAAGACACAGTGTGAACGAGATGTAAAGAGAGTAGCAAATATGAGAAACTATTTTTTTAAAAAAAAAAAGAAGGAAAATAAGATAATATAACTGCAAAGAATAAAAGTTGATCCATTTGTAAAATGGCTTGCCGTCATCGCTGCTGTAGACAGGGTCGTTTCTTGTAAACAGGGGCACGACATTCGTGTGAAAAAAGCTAGTCGTCTGGTACGTAATAGATGAGTTCTGAAAGATCATGGTGGCCATATATTAACGTTTTATTTATAGAACGTTCACGTTTCATATTTTGCTTTATTTTTCAAATTTACAAGTCAAATTATTTTTTTTTTACTAGAACTGTTATTTACTCCACATATCTCATTTCCAATCATATCAAAGACACAACTTGAAGTTTTACATATGAAAACCTTTAACATAATAATAATAATAATAATAATAATAATAATAATAATAATAATAAATGACTGAAAATATACTGGAAGCAGTTTTGTACTTTATAACTAATCCAAGATCGCGCAAAATGAGGACGGGAGGACACCCAATTCAAGACTCTGAGACACTTACATTAAAGTAACTGTATGACTAGATATTTTTATAGCTGATTGTCACCGTGACCAAATTGAGAAAACGCCGCGCATACCAGACGTACTCCTAAATAAGCACGATAAAAATGCAAATTTCTTCGAAGACTATGTTTTTATTTCCGAATCATTCTGATTACACATTGATCACATTATAAAACTACCAATGCAGTTTGATAAAGGGCAACAATGTATTCAATATCATGACGTGACAAAAGTCATGGGAAACCAGTATGTATAGATAATGGTAGTTGGCGCCACTGTAACTTGACGTCATAGAAACGCTCAGGCCTGTATCAGTTGTGTTCAGATATCTGGTGAGTTAGTGTGAACACTGGCAAGTCTGTTTATGGTAAGGTGACGTAAATTATCAGAATTCGAATGGGGCATGAAGATGGGTGTTAGACAGATGAAATATGCAATTTCTGAACTTTGGAGGAAATTTGACATCCCTCGATGCTTCTTAAACACGTCATTGTTAAGCGACTGCTACCTTGCACTGGTTTTTATCATTTGTAAGTGTGGTTCTAAATGTGGTTCTACAGAAGGATGCTGCGGATATCGTGGACTGAGCATGCAAGTAACGATGAGGTGTTGGAAAGAATGGCAACGAAAAGGAAATTAATATTGAGCATCAGGAAGAGACAACTGAAGTTCCTGGGACACGCAATGAGGAAGAAAAGCCTGGAGAACCTGATACTGACTGGCCAGATAGAGGGAAAGTGAGACAGAAGAAGGCAGCTGATAACATATCTGCAGGGCCAGATCAGGTGGATGAGGAACGGGGGTTGCCAGGAGTAACAGGAGCAAGCATACTGGGAGCCACAAGGGATAGGGAGACGTGGAGAACCATGATCACCTACGTCCTAAAGGGACAGGGCACATAGAAGAAGAAGACACATTCATGGGCTCCATGTGCCCAACAACGATGGGTTGTTTCTGCAATGGCCATAGTTTATCGGGCTCAAGTTGCCCAGAATTGGTTTTAGGATCATTCTGGACATTTCTAATTGCCATCACCCCAACGTTCGCCTGACATGAGGCCAATGCAGCATTTACGGAACGTGATGGAGAGGTGTGTTCGTTCGCATGTTTCTGCACCTGCAAATATCGGGATTTCCAAACACTTGTGGGATCGATATTACACTGAGTTACTATACTTCACCAACGTAGAGGTGTTTCTACTCAATTCTAAATACCTGGAAATTTATTTAAATGTTTTCGTCATTTTTATGCTATTCAGTGAAGGAGGAATGAGAAGAAAGGACTGTTTATCCACTGCAAGAAGAAAACATTTATGGTTGTCAGCAAAAGTAACTGAACAACGAACAAATTTAAAATTGGAGATTCCAAATTCAAACAACTACGGCAACAGCAAAAGGAAAGTGCAACACTGAAATCCGAAGGTGTATTGGGAAATCGAAATATGCCTTCCAAAAATTCCAAGCAAAGTAAACATAAAAGTTTCGGTAGAAACAAAGAAACGAAGACTGAACTGTTACGTAATATCAGCCTTCCTATATGGCAGTGAATGCTGAAAAATCATTTCACAGATGATGAAGAGACTTGAAGCAATCGAAATGTTCTACAGAAAGATGCTGAGAATACAATGGACCGAACATGTCAACAACGACGAAGTTTGAGAGAAAATTAAAACAAAAAAGACACTTATACTTAACATAAAAAAAAGACTGTTGAAATTTCTTCGGCACATAATGATGAAAGAGGGTTTAGAAAATTTGATACTCACAGGACAGAAAGAACATAGAAAAACAACGCACAACCTATCTAGCGAACTTGAGTAAATGGACAGCAGAACGAGGTTTTCGAACAAAAAGTAAAAGATTATTAAGAGTGGCAAAGGACAGGAAATTCTGGCGTAAACAATAAACAAAGAGATTTTTTAAAGTCTTAAAAGTTGCTAAGTAGGACAAAAGATATGAAGTTGTGTAGGGCTATGTTCATTCCCTTTCGGAAGTGACACGGCTCATAAAATAAGAGGAAACGGTTTTTCTGGGTTTGCTGACGTCATGTTTGTCGCTATGACATCGCACAAAAGTTAAAAAAACATAAAACAAAACAAATCTCTATTAAATTCAGAAAATTGATATGGAGTGTATAATAATAATAATAATAATAATAATAATTGAATCAAATAGGCCAGACATTATTGTTAAAAACCAGAAAGAAAAAACTTGTCTATTAATTGATATGGCTTGTCCAGCGGATTGTAACATAGCAACCAAGGAATTTGAAAAAGCTGTCAAAATATAAAGACCTGGAAATTGAAATAGAAAAAATGTGGAAATTGAAAATAAGAGTTGTGCTAGTGATAGTAAGTGCACTTGGAATGATAAAAAATGGAACAAAACAACACATTGAAAGAATCCCTGGAAACCCCAGCTTAAGAGATATACAAAAGATTGTCTTATTAAGTACAGCCTAAGGAAAACGTTGTCTATGTAACGCTAGGGATGATAGGGAAGATAGAAAAAAAACATGAAATGGAGCCATAACAACACACCATGACCTGCCTTAGGTCTTCCCGCAGACTTGGTAGGTAGTGCGACCATAGCAGAAATCGAGATATGATGAAAAATGACATAATAATAGACAAAATGATGGACGTAACGTTTGTTACAACTCTTCCAGTTAAAAGAAGAACGCGATTTAAGAAAATATAAAGAAAAGAAAAAACAAACAAACAAAAAAATGCAGTGTTTGAAAATGTTAAACAATATTCCGATAGAATGTCAGTCTTCAAGTCATATTCAAACAGTTTTTATAACTATGAAAAAAATGCAAAAAAATATATGTCTTTGTGCAAACGTTGATTGTCTTGTAATGAAAAGTGGCTGTACTAGCAATGAACGCGAATGAAACGCCAGCGTAAAGGCATGCAACTGAAACATGCTTAATATGACGATGACCTTGTGCTTCTTGAAAATTTTCCTTAAGTTTCTAAGAGGAATTAATCAAACAGCTTAAATAAAGATTTTATAGAACTCTCCTGTCGTTCTGTTCATTCTTCCATGCTGGAAAGGTAGTACTTTGTTTACATAACCATTTATTACCGAAATTAAGCGACGTTGAGCCTGGTCAGTACCTAGATGGATGACCGCTTGGGAATGTAAGCGTTTAGTGATGGATGTGCGTTGTGGTGCAGTGGATATCGGCTCGGAAAGAGAAATCGGTGATCTGAATTAGAATTCCAGTTGAATACGCTGCATTCACTTAAGCACTGGTACCCTTGGGTAAGGTATTAATCCGTCCCTTCCCTTCCAGTTATGGGTTAAATAACAGGGTAGAACTTGGGGGACCCTGCCCTAAAAAAAAAAAAAACTAAATCCCAATGAATCTTGATACTCGAAAAGAAAAAAGTATTACTAGACACAAAACTTATATAAAAACAGAAATAAATTGTTGAAAGAAAAGGGTATTACCAGCAATAAATAAATAAAATTTAGTTGACAATAAATGACCTGCCGAGGTTGATATGCTATTAAAACAAAACAACCAACCAACATAACCATTTTCCTGCGTTTTAAGAGTCGACATGTCAGTAAATTCTGAATATTTTTCAGAATATACACCTTAAGATGTTTGTCGAAATTAGTCATTTTGTAATAAAATTATGGCCGATCCAAACGTGAAATTTAAACTCTTAGATCATACGGAGGAAGCGAGAAAATAACAACAGCAATAAAAAAGTCAAACGGAAGATTAACAGAGATAGATACATCTGGGGGAGGAAGAAAAATCAATCAAATGACCGATTCAAACAAAAAAACAAAAAAATAAAAATGGCAGGTATCTACTTCTGAAAGAACATTCCCGGGTTTAGTTAACCCTCTAGGGCCATTCTTATGCTATTTGATAATGCATAAAAGAAAACAAGCCTTGAGAAAAATATTTTCCTGAAAATTTTAAAAGTATTTTATAAATTTCAAATGAAAGCAGTACTGACTGCTCAGTTAATGAATACCAAATGTTTCCTTATAGGGAAATACCAAATGTTTCCTTATAGGGAAATACTGTATCAAATATGATACGAATGGCCCACAAATGGGGATAATAGGCAGATAGATAGATAAACAGACTGAGATTAACCCTCTAGGGCCATTCGTATCATATTTGATACAGTATGAAAACAAGCCTTGAAAGATAACACCATGGCGTGCAAAAATGTATAATTAAAATGAAAGCAGTACTGACTGCTCAGTTAATGAATACCAAATGTTTCCTTATAGGAAAATACCAAATGTTTATATAGGGAAATACTGTATCAAATATGATACGAATGGCCCTAGAGGGTTAATAGACAGATAGATAGATAAACGATTAACCCTCTAGGGCCATTCGTATCATATTTGATACAGTATGAAAACAAGCCTTGAAAGAAATATTTTCTGAAAAATTTTTGAAAATGTATAAATTCAAATGAAAACAGTACTGACTGCTCAGTTAATGAATACCAAATGTTTCCTTATAGGGAAATACCAAATGTTTTTTCCCTTATAGGGAAATACTGTATCAAATATGATACGAATGGCCCTAGAGGAGTTAATAGACAGATAGATAGATAAACAGACTGAGATTAACCCTCCTAGGGCCATTCGTATCATATTTGATACAGTATGAAAACAAAGCCTTGAAAGAAATATTTTCCTGAAAAAATTTTTAAAAAGAGAAATATTTTTATAAATTTCAAATAAAGCAGTACTGACTGCTCAGTCAATGAATACCAAATGTTTCCTTATGAGAATACCAAATGTTTCCTTATAGGAAATACTGTATCAAATATGATACGAATGGCCCTAGAGGGTTAATAGACAGATAGATAGATAAACAGACTGAGATTAACCCTCTAGGGCCATTCATATATATTTATTACAGTATAACAAGCCTTGAAAAAATATTTTCTGGCTTTTTTAAGAGAAATATTTTATAAATTTCAAATGAAAGCAGTACTGACTGCTCAGTCAATGAATACCAAATGTTTCCTTATAGGAAATACCAAATGTTTCCTTATAGGGAAATACTGTATCAAATATGATACGAATGGCCCTAGAGGGTTAATAGACAGATAGATAGATAAACAGACTGAGATTAACCCTCTAGGGCCATTCGTATCATATTTGATACAGTATGAAAACAAGCCTTGAAAGAAATATTTTCCTGAAAAAATTTTTAAGAGAAATATTTTATAAATTTCAAATGAAAGCAGTACTGACTGCTCAGTCAATGAATACCAAATGTTTCCTTATAGGGAAATGCAAATGTTTCCTTATAGGGAAATACTGTATCAAATATGATACGAATAGCCCTAGAGGGTTAATAGATAGACAGATAGATAAACAGACTGAGATTAACCCTCTAGGGCCATTCGTATCATATTTGGTAGTATGAAAACAAGCCTTGAAAGAAATATTTTCCTGAGAAATTTTTTAAGAGAAATATTTTATAAATTTCAAATGAAAGCAGTACTGACTGCTCAGTTAATGAATACCAAATGTTTCCTTATAGGGAAATACCAAATGTTTCCTTATAGGGAAATACTGTATCAAATATGATACGAATGGCCCTAGAGGGTTAAAGATAAGGTAGCTATTAAGAATTAAAAAACGACGGATACCTACTGCTGAAAGATAATTAAAAAAGTCCTGGGTAAGACTTTCCAGTTAAGTTATATCATGGAATGTAAATCCATCTACTTTATTTGGAGGGTACTGTCCTCTCGATGAAAACCACATTTTTCTTCTGGAACAGAAGGAATGTCGAAGAAGTTCATATAGTTGAAAAGATAACTCTGCTGGAAAATTTCAAGAAAAAGGTAGAAATCTCAGCACGACTTCTATAGATTACCGTACAGCCGTTGAATGTGTACACTCTTGGATCCTTAAGGCTTTGGGAATGCACAAAGTCTTTTCGGTGATAGTAAATTTCATTAGATACTAGCAGTATAGCCCGGCGTTGCTCGGGTGTAATAAAAGCTTTAAAACTAATCCATGGTCCTGGAGCTCAGACTCTTTGGACGTTGGCACGAAAGACTAAAAACCAATAGTCGTTTCCAGTTAAAGCGAAACCGTAGACTGAAAGAAAAATGAATGGATGTAAGTTAATTTTTGATTTCCTGGTATCGATATTAAATTTTCTGCATTATTGTAAGAACTGCAACCTTGAAACTTCTGAATATCGTTTCTTATGTCTTTGTCTATGAGTGTATCAAACTTGATTAAAATCGGACCACTCCTTCTATAACCCGATTTTTCGATTATCGATTTTCGATATTTATCTGGGGTACATGGACACAAACCCTAGATAAGAAAACTCGCAGACGCTTATAGTACAACTGTGTAAATTTTCAAGAAATTCGGTTCAGCCGTTTCGGAGTCTATAGGTAACACACACACACACACACACACACACACACACACACACACACACACACACACATACAGAGTTCCATTTATAAATAAGTTTAGATAACACGAAACTGAAAAAAACATATCATTCCTAAATCACAACAAAGGCACTGCCACTTTTAATTGTCTGAATATCCGACGAGGAATCTTTCAAGAAGACTCTATATTGTCTATTCTTAACCACTCATTCGCATGAACTATACTTTCACCACCATAGACAATATCTCCTACTTACCATCAGTATCGATCAAGCTAGTCCCCCGGAAAGCAATACACTGCGCCTCCTCGGCCTCATTCTCACAGCCGACCAAGTTGAACAAATATATTGAACCAATAGCTAAATCTACTGTTAGGAAGGTTGGGTCACTGTGTCGGAAGAGGATTTTTTTCTCGCCTGAATCCATCTGACACATATACAAATCAACCATCCGCCCGTGCATTGAATACTGTTGTCATATTTGGTCGGGTGCCCCTGCTATTCATCTCGGGGTTCTCGACAGAATCCAAAGAAAAGTCTGCGTTTTGATTGATCTCGACCTGTCAGCTCGACTACAGTTACTTTCTCACCGACGAGATGTGGCTTCTCTCTGTCTCTTTTACAAATATTTTCACGACTACTGCTCCGACGAGTTTAGCTCCCTGGTGCCCTCTCTACACTAATTTACTCGAGTAACTAGACTGGCAACGAGGTCTCGCCCATTTACTGTCAAAATAGTTATATGTAACCAGCTTTTCTACTATAACAGTTTCTTTTCTCGCACTTCCCGTTTGTGGAATTCTCTTCTGTATACTTGCTTCAAGTATACAGCTACAATCTCCAAAAGTTTAAATGCAACGTCAATTGTCATCTTTTATCCCCCTTGACTCCCATCCTTCTCTTATCCCAACATGTCCTGTATCTTGTTCTCTCTTTTCACTCTACTCTCACGTAACTCTCTTCACACCGGTATTCCCATCCTCTCTTGCCCATTCTCTGACACCCCCTATAGCCTGTTTCTCTTTCTATTCGCTACTTATGTAACCTTCTGCTTTTCTCTTATTTAGTCCCTTGCGCACCAAGTGGAGTGAAACGATAAAAAAAAGTAGTAACTATAGATGCAAAGTAAAAAAGGAAATATTTATCAACTATCTACATGGATGATATCAATCTTTTTGCCAAAGACGACAATCAGTTGACGGGTCGCGTCGATACTGTAAAATGTTTAAGTAATGATATCGATATTGATTTTGGATTAAATAAATGTGCAAAAGTAACATTCAAGAAATGGAAAATTACAGAAAATAGGTTTCGATTTTGTCACAAAGATTAAGGAAATGGAACAAAAGAAAATTTATAAATACCTAGGAGTTAGCGAAGGAGATGGGATACAGCATACTCAAGAGAAGATAAGTAAAGAATGACACAGGCGTGTGTATCTGGTGTTAAATACAGAGTTGAATTAACCAAATAGAATATCAGCCATAATCACTTCGGCTGTGGTGCAATTCAGCTTCAACATCCTTAATTGAACCATAGCTGATATTAAGACAATGGATGTAAAAACAAGAAAGCCTCCTACTTACTACTGCATGCTTCATCCTAAGGCATATTTTGATCGTCTGTACATGTTCAGATCCGAAGGAGGAAGAGGATTAGTTCAACTAGAACATTCTTACAAAACCACAACAATCAGTTTTCAAAGATACCTGGAGACTACAAAAGACTGGATGATGATCTGCGCCAAAGAAAATGAAAGAAACAAGTAAATTTATTCAGTAATAAAGGAGGCCAACAAATTTAAAAAGGAAATTTCAAGTGGATGAAAAGTGCAAATAAACTATAGCACACTTATTGCTGCAGCAAAGAACCTAAAAAAGAATGCAAAAGCAAATGCAATGTACCAAACGCAGAAAATATGGCAAGTTAAACCTCTTCATGGTCAATACTCTACTCGTACCAAACAAGCTGATGTAGATAAACGCCGTACCCATCAATGGTTACGTAGTGCAGCGTTAAAAGCTGAAACTGAAAGTTTTATTCTTGCTTCACAGAACCAATGCTTGCTAGCTAGAAATTACCAAGCACACGTACTATAAAATTGTTCTACCCTCAAATGCAGATTATATGATATATCCAGAAACAATTGACCATTTTGTATCAAGTTGCACAGTGTTACCGAGCATTGAATCGCGGCACGATAGAGTGGGCTAATATCTACACTGAAATATATGCAAATTTTTCGTTGAGTAAAGTGCAGGAAACTCGTATGAACATCACGTAGATACAGTTACAGACGTAGGACCTGTAACAATTTTATGTGACTTTACAGAAAAACATAGACAGAACAATCAAAGATAATCACTCAGACATAGTCAGTCAGTCAGTTAAAGTGTCATACGTGATACACGCTTGGGCGATCATGTCTCGAAAGAGACATGACTGACTGGGCAGAAGATTATCCCGCAGTAGGTTGCCATTGCTTTCTGCGGTAGACTGGTTGCCGACCAAGGCTATAGAACCCAATCTGTCCTGTTATTTAACCCATAGCTGGAAGGAATAGACGGATTAATACCTTTCCCAAGAGTATTTGCGTGTAAATGAATGCAATGAATTCGGCTGGAATTCGAACTCTGCTTCCCGATTTCTCATTCCGAGCCGATATCCAATGCACCACAACGCACATATCCCTGCAGATTGTAATATATCTTTCAGGATCTTCAAAAAAATATCAAAATACAAGGATCTTGAAGTGGAAGTCTAAAAAATGTGGTAGATGAGGACATCAATAATTCCAGTTGTAGTTGGAGATCGCGAATTGATTGGTAAAGATTCCGATAGGTTCATTAAATGTGATTCCTAATAGCTCATGTCTTAAAGAAATACAAAAAACAATTCTACTTACAAGTATAGTTCATACCTAACAAAGGGCTTTATCCAAGTAAAATGTGCGTAATTTTAAGTTTCCTTTAATTTTTTATTCTCAAAAAATGATCAGTGAAATATGCAATTTCAGACCGTAGGTCTCTGGTTGGGACCACGAAAGAAATGAGTGTACACTATAAATCAAAGGAAGAAATAATAATAATAATAATAATAATAATAATAATAATAATAATAATACAGAGAGGAACCAATCTGGGGTCGAAAAATCTTCACTGGAACAAACTGTTCCACCAACAATGAGACATCTAGTTACCAAAATTGGATTAACTCTAACATTGAACTTGGTGACTTAATTCCAAACCAATTAATAAATAAAAACAAAAAACAAAAACGTCATTTCTAACCTTAGATCGCTGGTTAGGACCTGGAAAGAGATACTGATTTTCTAAGCGCATCTTAGATGTGGCACAAAGCCGAAAGTATGGGGCGCCCAGTGAGGATCGAACTCACTACTTACTTGCAATGGTTCTAGCGAGATAAGCTTGCTAATCATTAACACCACCGCGAGGCGCCCAACCCAGAAAGAGATACAACAGAAATCAATGGAAATAGTAATAATAATAATAATAATGAAAATATATTAAGGATAATAATTATAATAATGATATTAAAAGTAATAATAATAATAATAATAATAATAATAATAACAGAGCGGAGAAAAAAATGACCTAGAAAATACCAAACTACTTTTCTCTCTCTCGTCTGCTTTCGATAGGGTCTTAACAATATCCATACGTACAAGCGCCTACGCCCTCATGTATAATTTCCAAATTCAATGTTTCATTTTTTAGATAAAATAGACTCCTATGTCTAAGCCGTAATGGATATAGCACAGTCATTTAAAATAATCAAGATTAAAGCAGTTTAAAGCTCACCGTTTTTATCTCTCTCCCTAAATCAAATCTATGCCAAACGAAGAAAACAGGGAATGAATAACACTAACACACATTTTTCTACTTTTCTGACAGTTTGTTTCATATATTTGGCGTATTTCACTTTGATGCATTTTATCGCCTATCTTCGAGCGCCATATTAAAAAAAAACTTTTTCTCTTTCATGTTGATGAAACAAAAAACTCACTCCTTACAATGTCTCTTTCTCGTAAAAAAGTGGACTCAACTGTTATGTAGTATCAGTTCTCCTCTATGGTAGTGAATGCTGGGCAAAATCGCACAGATAAAGAAGAAGCTTCAAGCAACAGAAATGTAGTTCTACAGTAGGAATCCGGGAGTAGCATGTGAACAACGACGAATTTCTACTGACAGGAGTAACAAAAATGACACTTACTTAACATCAAGAAGAAACAGTTAAAATTTATAGGCTATATAATGGGGATAGAGAGACCGAAAAATTTGATACTCACAGGACAGTGAAGATGAGACGATTAGAGGAAAGCAAAGTAAGTTATAACGTACATGGCGAGCTTGAGTAAATAAATGTTGGAGCCGGGTTTGAAAGAGATGACAAAAAACAAAAGTTACAAAGGACAGGAAATTATGCAGAGCCATGGTCACCAATGTCCTGGATGGACACGGCACATAAAAGAAGAAGAAGGAGAATAAGAAGGCCAAATTGAATCGAGTCGAGATAGATTGAGTCCTGTCAGTCTTCTAAGAAGTGGGAAATGCATGCCGTTTAGGAAATCCTCATCCTCTCTCGTGATTTACTTATTTAAACTCTGAAAGTGCTACTTTGATTCTCATTGACACGCGACCTTATATCCTGAAAGTTTTCTGATTGGTTATATGTTTTTAAAGATGGTGGAATTTTGGTCTCTTATTATTATTTGTTTACATTTTTTACATCCCGTTTGTGAAAGCTTGCTGATTGGTTGGTCGAAATACGGCTTTGTGTACTGGCGATTCTGAATATACATCTATTTTTAAAAATGGTAAAATTTAGGTTTCGTTGTTATTATTTATTTTTACTTATTTATTTTTATATCCCAACAAAACAAAGAAAAGGGCAATGAGCTACTTATTTTTACCTTACTTAAAAAAGCATTATATATTGAAAAAGTCCCTCATAAAATTTAAAAAAATCAGCAAATATATACAAATTAAAAGCATTTTTTTCAAACTAAGCTAATTAAAGCTAATTAAAACCAGTTGTTATCTTATGTTGAAATTAGAAGGAACTTTTCATCCTTCGCAATAGTAGCAGCAAAGAACTGTCTTCTCTGTTATCAACCTTGGCAGAGTTTACAATCTAAATAAAGACATTTTGCACCTGTCTTCCGTCTCTTATTTGTTGAAGTACATTTCTCTATAACTCAGCCATGTAAAAGATTTTTGTTTGCAAATCTGTTTTGAGCCTGTGTCACACACCGATCTTTGTCTCTCTTTATTTTTTAACACTCCCTAATCAGAGCACATAAGTTATTGTGTATTAGTTATTAGTTGCTCGTTTCTTATCACTCATCTCAAATCTTCTTGCTTTCTCATGAATTTAGTTTCTGTAATTTAAATCTCAAAATCCGGTAATCAGCGGTTCGGTGGCATTTTCATCTCTCTTTCTTCCGTTGCCATTAATTTGATTAAAACTTTAATGTCAAATAGTTACATTTTATTTGCTGATCAACATTCTTGGACCATTCAGTTTTATGGCCTTGGTATGATTTTCAGTTTTAGGGAAGTGGATATCGACTCGGAATGATAAATCAGACAGTCGAATTTCAGTTGAATTCGTTGCATTTACTTTCTCGCAAATACCCTTGTGAAAGGTATTAATCCGTTTCTTCCCTCCAGGTATGGGTTAAATAGCAGGACATATTGGGTTCTATAGTCTTGGTTATGACCTTGGTATGATTTTCAGTTTTAGGGAAGTGGATATCTATTCGGAACGAGAAATCACAATCGAATTCCAGTTGAATTCGTTGCATTTACTTACTCGCAAATACCCTTGTGTTAATCTGTTTCTTCCCTCCGGCTATGGGTTAAATAGCAGAACATATTGAGTTCTATAGTCTTGGTTGACAGCCAGTGTACTGGAAAAAAGTAATGGCAACCTACTGTGGGAACATTTCTGCCCAGTATGACACTTAAATGACTGACTGATGATTTGCTGATTTAGGAAGTATCTTCGATGTGTCGTTTCCCTTCAGGACGTGAACAATCATGATTTCTTTTCCGTTGTAGCTTTTAGTAATATTTGTCTTTTTGCGATCTCTCCTGTTCTGCCAATCATTTACAAAAACACGTTAGGTAGGTTATTCACTACTTTCTTTTGTCCCTCTTGCTTTCAACTTGTCTTGTGTGTGTCATATTTTCTAGTTCTCCTCTCTTCATTATGCGCCCTTGAATTTTCAACAGTCTCTTTGTTATATAAGTACAAGTTCCCTTTTTGTTGCTATTGTTTCTAGAACTTCCAGGTTGTTCACATGTTCGGTCCATAGTATTCTCAGCATCCTTCTGTAGAAGCATATTTCTTTTGCTTCAACTCACTTTTTTATCCGTGAGGAGATTGTCCAGCATTCAATGCACCATGACGCAATTCACTCCGCCAGAAATTTGGAAACAGTACTGTTTGGATTTCACGCCGGAAACTTCAATACAAACATTTCAGGGTGTTTGGGTGTGCAGTGGATCCGAAAAGAGTTGGATGGGTCTAATGGTGATTACGAAGGTACCGTAGCTCAGGAAATCCTCTCTGATGGTTCTGATAAGAAAGGATCTCCATAATTTGTTGGTGAAGGCATCGAACTCAACACTGTGGCATACATCAAGTGCCTTGAGGAGGTAGTGCTGTCCTGGATCAAGAGGGTAGCTACTGAAAGTCTCTTTGTTTGGCAACAGATCATTGTGCAATGCAACACAAGAAGCAGAACACAATCATGGCTATCAGTTAATTTCTACGACCACATCACTCCTTACATCAGGCCACCAAATTCCCCAGACTGCAACGCCCTTCATTATTATATATGGGGCGTAGGTGAACGGGAGATTAATAAAACTTCTCGTAACACCAAATATGAACTGAAGGCAAGGATTAAGGCAGCTTTCACAAACTTAAACAAGGAGACTATTCAGAAGAGATGTGGGAGATTCCGAAGTTGTCTGATGGCCGTGGTTTAAACGAATGGCGATTTTATTGAATAAATTTATTCTTCAGAATTTTACGATATTTTTGTTTTTTGATAAATATTTCTGTTAAAATAAGATGTCAGCATTATTTAAATTTTGGGGCAGCTTAGACGACAATTTAGCCATTGCACCACGTGTGTGTGTGTGTGTGTGTGTGTGTGTGTGTGTGTGTGTGATCCACGTTTGAATCTCACTACGGTTGATTTGTCAGGTAGATCACTTTTTCATTTTATCGGCCTGTGAGAAAATCCTAGCTCCATCAGGGTGACTTCTTGATGTCATTATCCTGAGAGACAACCCGTCATTGTAAAGTCTCTGAACCATGGGAAATTGGGTTACCTATTTTCATTCCCAATGAAAATGAGTAACCTAATTTGTTTGGAATCTATCTATGGTTGTGCTAACAGTAAGTCACAAGTCAACGTAACCAAGACTTTTGGCGTATTGAATTTGTTCTACCAATGATCACGTCAGATTATGTGCTCTCTCCCAGAAACTGAAATCTGCTCAGCATAGGTGCAGTATAAAGCACAGGCTGGCTCTGTGGGTGCCGAAGAAATACAAAAATTTCCGACTAGATGACTGCAACAGGCAATACATAGCTGACTTAGTAGACGGGAGTACTCGGAAACTGCTATTTTATATAATCTCTGAAACCTCCTAACGAGTGAATTGAACAATTCCGAAAAAGAACGTTTACAAAACTCCGGATTAGAGGTGTTGAATACAACATCTATCAAGTGATTAATTTAATTTCTATGAATCATATATATATATATATATATATATATAGATAGATAGATAGATAGAGAGAGAGAGAGAGAGAGAGAGAGAGGAAGAGAGAGATTTGGAGTAATGTTTAACGAGTCAGGCAAAGTTAATAAAATAGACTTCGTAAATATATATATATATATATATATATATATATATATAGAGAGAGAGAGAGAGAGATTTGGAGTAATGTTTAACGTATTAGGCAAATTTAATACAATAGACTTCGTATATATATATATATATAGAGAGAGAGAGAGAGGTAGAGAGAGAGAGAGGTAGAGAGACAGAGGTAGAGAGAGAGAGAGAGAGATTTGGAGTAATGTTTAACGTGTCAGGCAAATTTAATAAAATAGACTTCGTATATATATATATATATATATATAGAGAGAGAGAGAGAGAGAGGGAGAGAGGTAGAGAGAGAGAGAGAGAGAGATTTGGAATAATGTTTAACGACTCAGGCAAAGTTAATAAAATAGACTTCGTATATATATATATATATATAGAGAGAGAGAGAGAGAGAGAGATTTGGAGTAATGTTTAACGAGTCAGGCAAAGTTAATAAAATAGACTTCGTAAATAAATGTATTAATAAATAAGAAATTATATTCATACGTTTAGTTACCATGGTTAAAATTATATTTCTGTTGTCAATTCGATTTTATCAAGAAACGTCGTCTTCATGAGAGTGTGACGAATGACTATACTTGAAATAAATATGTTTATGTCACTTTTTCCCGATACCAGAAACAAATAACTAATTTATTGCACCTGTGTGTGTGTGTGTGTGTGTGTGTGTGTGAGGGTGCCCAGTGTTGCCTCGGAAAACTTCATTCAAGATATCCCAACCTAGAAACAATATTTCTTACATGTGGTAGTTATCAGTTTATCTCGTGAGATATAGGTAGCATCCACTGACGCGCAAGTGCCTTAGGAGAGGGTATTAATCCGTCTCTTCCCTCCAGCTATGGGTCAAATAACAGAACAGGTTGGATTCTGTAGCTTTGGTTGGCACCCAGTCTACTGCAGAAAGTAATGACAACTTACTGCGGGAAAATCTTCTGCCCGGTCATTCATGTCTCTTTCGAGACATGATCACCCAAGCGTGTATCACGTATTGTAGTTAACTGATTGACTAGCCTATGGCGTTTATATTCACAAATATCTCTTACAGTAGTTTTCACTTCTTCATCGAAACCGTAGCGTTTGCATCTCAGTGACTCTTTCAATGGACCAAAGATATGGAATTTTTTAAGTGGTGGTGAAAAAGTGAAAACTGCTGTAAGGAATTGGCTATATCAACAGCCAGCAGACTTTTACGAGGCTAGAATATCTGCCCTCATTTAGAATTTATAAAGTTTCAAAAATATTTTAAAAATATTTCAAAGACTTGTGAGACGTTAGGTTGGTAAGTTATTAAATGAAGGCTATATTTACTAATCGAAAATTGAATAGTTTAATGCAAATCATCTAGCCAATGATCTATTTATTTTTAAAGTAATTTTTATTTTTTTTTGTATTTGACGTTTTTTTTTTGTATGGTAATTTCTATGTGTACATTAAGAAGTCATGTGTTTTACGTTTTCTTCCCCGTACAGGAAAAAATTGTACGATTATGTCCCTTGTGATCACCATACACTTATCTTATCTTGCTTCTGTCAAGCTGTCATCACATTTCAAATATGGGCGAAAGGTCAGAAAGTTTAACTGTGTTTAAGAAATAATTTTATTCTAAAGTTCATGCTATAAGTAAGTAATACTTGTGTAAATCAAATTAATCTAACATTAATTTTTTTTTATTTTCAAAAATAATTTTCCATAGATGTATATTTTATTTTTGGAAGATTTTTAAAACCGTGAATTAACTTTTGTTTACAGCTGTGTCGATTGCTAAAAAATGGCCGAAAAATTGAAAAAATCAAAAAAACCTCAAAAATGTAGATTCCAGTGAATATAATTTCTGTTTGAATTGCTCCAGAGTATTTTGCTTACTGGATATAGTAAATTTAATCATTTAGCTTTCAATTAAGACTAAAATAAAAATTTTAAGAAAACTTTTTTTATTATTAAAAATTCATTTTAAAACTTAATTATCGAAAATGAGTAGAGGTATCTAGTTTAGTGAATTTCATTCGCTGTGCAACTTTCAGATGATAAAAAAGCGTGTGGATCTGGGTGAGATTTCGATCGTACTGTTTCTTCAGCGTCGGGTAATCTCGCTGAAAAAGGTGTAAATGTGCCAATAGAAGAAACAACGCTGTTAAAAAATAATAAAAATAATTAAAGGTGTAATGTAATTTTCTCATGTAAAATCCCACAACATCAATGGAGCTGTTTCCTCGCAGTCTCTCCTTTTCTACTCTTGAGGCACTTGGAGATGTCTGATATTCAATATTGATGGTGCTAACGTCTTAGCAGTGAATAACTTCTACGGCGGATTTTCTTTCATGCATGATTGGCGTAGATAGACTAAACTATCGCCCGGTTCACACTCCACCCACGTCTATTGAACGGGTGAAGAGGCTCATCCCTTGTTTCCTGTTTAGGATGTGGTTTCCGGCTTTCTTTCTCTTTTCCAATCTTTTCACTCTTACACATCAGTGGCGTTACTGCATTGCTCGGGGTTATATGATTAAAAAAAAAATGATGAAAGCGGTCAGTTTTCTCTGCGGGCGTTTGACTTCTCTGGATAACTCTTTGAAACACTTATAGCGGGGTATCCCTTATTTTATTCCGTTTGTAGTGAGGGGTAGTAGGTTAACGGAATTTGGCCTTGTGGGAAGATAGCCCACTATAATTCATAAAATGATTATAGAATCAAGAAAGGCAATTAGGGTATAAAATAACATTTATATATATATATATAGCAATTATGTTTTACAATTAAAACAATACTTGAAATAAAGGTCCAACGGAAGTTAGAGAGTTCATGGCGAAATAATAAACTGAAAGAGATAAAAAAAAATGTTCATGGAAGATATAACGCTGAAAAGGTAAAAGGCTTAGTAGTGTGATTAATGTTCGTTTTCAAGTTGCCGATTCTAAGGTCAGTGAGTCAGTAAGTACTTTGAGGAATGTCTTTGAAGAGGTCTATAAGTACTTTTGAGAACAGGGAGAAAGTAAGAGGTCAGAATAGTACTTATGAGACAGGGATGTGGAAAGAGGTCAGCATAGTAGTCGCTCGACTTAAGTCAAGGGGAGGCAGGTGACTCTATCCTATCGTCCTTCTGTCTGGCTAAGCTTTTGTGTCTTCGCTTTTTATATCGGCATTTTGGATCAAAACGCAGCTAGTTTCGAATTTCATCCTTGTATTTGGTTCCGGGCTTCCCATTGGCTGGTAAATAAAATTCGCGAAGGCTCGCGAAATGGTAATTTGATATTTGATTAATTTTTATTTTTCAACCGGAACATCTGCGCGAACTCGGATGCGCACAACGATTTTTATTCATTTGCCTTTTAGTTGTGAGAGAGTACACATCTGGTTCATCGCATTTGTTCGGTCGGTATCACCACACACTTTACTGAAACTGTACTTATTCCTGTACATGCGTAGCCCATTTGTATAGATTCCGCCCGGAAAAAGACGATTCTAAATAAAGAACCTTCCTGTGAGATAACCCAGATGGCTCTACGGTGAGATACTGGGCCTGGATTTTTAAATTTCCCCAATTTAATTTGAATCAACGTTTATACACCGGATTGGTTGCTAAAACAATAAAACACCATTGAAAAATTGAAAATTGAAAATCTTGTGAACTTTTGGCAAACTCATTATGTCATACCGACTTCCTTGGGTCTATGGAGTTGGTCAGGAGATTCCAGTTATGCCGAACTAGCAGTATAGCCGGCCGTTGCTCGAGTGTAATGAAAGCTTTAAAACTAATCCATGGTCCTGGAGCTCAGACTCTTTGGACGTTGGCACGAAAGACTAAAAAGCAATAGTTGTTTCCAGTTAAAGCGAAACCGTAGACTGAAAGAAAAATGAATGGATGTAAGTCAAATTATGATTTCCTGGTATCGATATCAAATAAGTTTTTTTCGTCGTAAACTGAATTTTAAAAGCTAAATAAGTCCTCTGAGTAAATGGTATCATGGCTGAGACTAAGAACTACAATTATATCTACTTAGAGCCAAACCCGAAGCAAAAACTAAAATAAAAGGGCTGAAAAACTGAGTTTGATCAGACCAGGTATCTTGCCTTTTATATATATATATATATTATCGATTTTCTGCACTATTGTAAGAACTGCAACCTTGAAACTTCTGAATATCGTTTCTCATGTCTTTGTCTATGAGTGTATCAAATTTGATTAAAATCGGACCACTCCTTCTATAACCCGATTTTTTCGATTATCGATTTTCGATCGTTTCGGAGTCTATAGGTAACGGACACACACACACACACACACACACACACACACACACAGTTCCATTTATAAATAAGTTGAGATGAAAGCGGTCAGTTTTCTCTGCGGGAGTTTGACTTCTCTGGATAACTCTTTCGAACACTCTACTGAAACTCTACCAATTCCTGTACATGCGTAGCCCATTTACATAGATTCCGTCAGGAAAAAGACATGATTAATTAACTTCTAAATAAAGAATCTTCCTGTGAGATAACCCAGATGGCTGTACGGTGAGATGTTTTTCAATACTGGGCCTGGATTTTTCAATTTCCCAAATTTAATTTGAAATCAACGTTTATACACCGGATTGGTTGCTAAAAAATAAACACCAAAAGTTATTGAAAATCTTGTGAACTTTTGGCGAACTCATTATGTCATACCAACTTCCTTGGGTCTATGGAGTTGGTCAGGAGATTCCAGTTATGCTGAATCTTACTAAATCTTACTTAGTTTAATTTGAGTATTTTATGGGTTTAAATTACTATTTTTAAACCGGATCTTTTTTATAAAACTCCAATCTTATTAATCACTTTCGCATATTTTTTCCAATATCTCTACTCCTCCGATCAGAATTATTGTCTCTCATCATCTCAAATCACTAACCGCTTTTCATGCACTAGTATGACTCACTCAGGGCTAATACCCTGTTACACCATTATATTTGCACCATTTACTTATTTTCTTTTGATTATTGGCAACACTTATTAAAATTTAGTTTTTATGACCTAGCGATAACAATTTCGCGTTGTTACTTTTCACACGACAGTCGTATTTTTAAAATAGTAACACATTTTAAAACGATCTATTTCTTTGAAAGCACCTGCTGCGTCTATATATTTTAGCAGATAATATCAACCATGGGTGGGTACTTAAAAACGGGCAAGGCAAGATATCCTGTTCCCAAATGAAAAGAATTCACAAGAAACCAGGTATATGAATAAAGAAAAACAAAAAAACAAAATTCGGCTTAAAAAGTCGGCTACCAAATTGTATTAATGGGTTGATAATCCGTGGACAGCGAATTTATGAATGAATCCGTCTTTATCACTTAAAAAAGTTAACGTTTGTGGGTAACTGCCTATATTTCTTAAGTGAGTAACTATTTACACTATTTATATTGTTCGGGATCTTATCCTCATCTTGTCGTATTTACGACATTTCAGCCGTGGTAAGTTTCTGCCTTCTTCAGGTGATTGGAATTTCGAACCGAACCCTTCATTTCGTCCACCAGGGTGTATTTTTCTAAATAATGGGTTCGGTTCAAAATTCCAAACACCCGAAGAAGGCCGAAGCGCACAACGGCCAAAACATCGTGAATATGACAACAAAGATGAGGACAACAGCCGGAACAATTTAAATCGTGTAAATAGTTAAAATATCTCATTTAAGAAATATAGACAGTTACCCGCATATGTTAACCCTTTTTCAAGTGAGAAAAATTGATTAATTCATAGATTCGTGCAGGTTATTTAAATCATAACATTTTTAGATTGTAAGAATTTTTTGACGGTAATAATGATTTACTGCTACGATTCTTACTGATTGACCGATAGCGGGGGTGTGGAGGAGGTGGGTTCAAGGGTATTTGCGTTTAGGGGAATATAATGAACGAAACTGGAATTAAAACTAAAATTAACATTAACAATTCCGAGCCATTATCTACTACAAAGCCGCTCATTCAAGCTCACAGCACAGCATATGGTATTCTTAAGCGGTCACCCATCTAGGCATTGATCAGGCCTTTAAGTTACTTACCTTCGTTGATCGTACGGGAAACGGTTATGCAATGTGAAGTGGCGGTAAGCCCATTATGCCATCCAAGCTCACAGCATATGGTATTCTTAAGCGGTCACCCATCTAGGCATTGATCAGGCCTTTAAGTTACTTACCTTCGTTGATCGTACGGGAAACGGTTATACAATGTGAAGTGGTGGTAAGCCCATTATGCCATCCAAGCTTACAGAATATGGTATTCCCAGGCAGTCACCCATCTAATTACTGACCAAGCTCGATGCTGCTCAATTTCGGTGATCATTAGGTAACCGGTGTTTCAACGTCATGTGGCCGTAAGCGAAGTGAGAAATAGAAAATGATTAAGTGAAAGAAGGCACCCCCAGGCTGTCTTCTTGGCCCTACCCTAAGTAATTTTTTGTTTTTGTATTTTTCTTGTGAGGGAAGTGGGCAATGGTTTTCTATTGCTTGTAAGTCATAAACTGATCTAAACTTATTTATAAATGGAACTTTGTCACCGTGTGTGTGTGTGTCCGTTACCTATAGACTCCAAAACGGCTGAACCGATTTTCTTGAAAATTTACACAGTTGTACTATAAGCTAAGTTTTGTTTTGAGGTACCCCTGATAAATATCGAAAATCGATAATCGAATAAATCGGGTCATAGAAAGAGTGGGCCGATTTTAATCAAATTTGATACACGCATAGACAAAGACATACGAAAAGATATTCAGAAGTTTCAAGGTTGCTGTTCTTACAATAGTGCAGAAAATCGATAATATATATATATATATATATATATAAGGTAAGATGTTTGTGTGTGTGTCTGTTTATCTGCTTGTATGTCTGTATTTTTTCAGCCCTTTTATTTTAGTTTTTGCTTCGGGTTTGGCTCTAAGTAGGTATAATTGTAGTTCTTAGTCTCAGCCATGATACCATTTACTCAGAAGACTTATTTAGCTTTTAAAATTCAGTTTACGATGAAAAATCTCATTTGATATCGATACCAGGAAATCAAAATTTGACTTACATCCATTCATTTTTCTTTCAGTCTACAGTTTCGCTTTAACTGGAAACAACTATTGCATTTTAGTCTTTCGTGCCAACGTCCAAAGAGTCTGAGCTCCAGGACCATGGATTCATTTTAAAGCTTTTATTACACCCGAGCAACGCCGGGCTATACTGCTAATAATGCAATAAGTATTACCGTAATACCATTCTGTTTCTTCGCACCTTAGCTTACGGCCATATCAGGTTCAAATACCGTTTCTCATACGATCACCGAAGGTCGAACCTAGCAAGTACCTAGATAAACAACCAGTTGGTAAATACCAGGTGTTGTAAGCTTGAATTTGCGGGCTGTGTTATGAATAACGACTCGGAATTTGAAATCGGAGAGCCGAGTTCTAATTCCATTCGGGTTTTTGTTATATTCACTTATGTGTCGATACTTTTGGGGAAAATTATGAATCCAGCTCTTCTCCCCAAAACTATGGGTTAATTTGTATGTCATATATTAGTAAATCATTATCTACCCAAAAATTCTTTCAATCTAAAAAAATATTTTCTTGCTTTAAATAACTTGCAAATGGTTGGTAAACCGTAAAAAAAATTAAAGAAAAATAAAAGCAAATCAATTAATCAAACAATCTTTCACTAGTTCGTTAGGACGTAAGTTACGCCTTGTCAGCACCTCATGAACTATTCCGTTTTTATCGCAAGGAAAAGCAGAAAGGACATATCGGAGGTGCTGTTTGTTTTAGTAAAAAAACAAAAAAAACAAAAAAAAAACAAAACAAAAAAAACAAAAAAACAAAAATAAAACAACGAAAGACTAGATAGAGAAGGCCATAACACTCTTATGTGTGCTTAACGTCTGCTTTCGTGAAAAGGAAAAAATTAAATCTTTTCTTTTGTACCCTTCTACTTGTTTAAATAATGACGTGAATTCATATTTAAGAATATTATTGCAATACTTTGTTAAAGTTGTTTAGCTTCAATATTTAACGATGCTGTATGGTAATTTCCCTGGCTAGGAAAACGAAGGACCTTCTATAGAAGTTAGCAAAAGAAAGTGAAAAGAAAGGGTTGAGCATAAACCTCAAGAAAACTGAATGCATGGTCATCTGCAAATAGAGGAGACCTATATGCCAAGTGCAATTTGGAGAATCTAAAATAAAACAAGTACAAAAACTCAAATACTTCGGAAGTGTTTTGACAGAGGATAGAAAATGCGACACGGAGATCCAAAGACGCGTTGGCATGGCCAAAGACGCATTTCAGAAGCTAACCAGCGAACTAAAAGACAGGAAAATCTCATTAGAAACAAAGAAAAGAGTGCTGGATTCCTATGTGATATCTGTCCTTCTGTATGGAAGTGAATGCTGGACGATCTCATCAAAGATGAAGGAGAGGCTCGAGGCAACGGAAATGTGGTTGTACAGAAGGATGCTGAGGATATCATGGACAGAGCACGTGTGCAACGATGAGGTGTTGGAAAGGATGCAAACTAGAAGAAAACATATCAAGAAGAGACAAGTGAGGTTCCTGGGACACGTAATGAGGAAGGAGAGCCTGGAGAACTTGATACTCACAGGTCGGATAAATGGAAGAAGATACAGGGGAAAGCAGTGCGAGACATACTTGTTAGGTCTGAGTAAATGGTTGACGGAGCGTGGCTTGGATGAGATACCAAGAGAAAATTACTGAGAGCGACAAAAGACAGATCCAAGTGGAAATTCATGATCGCCTACGTCCTGAAGAGACACGGCACATGAAGAAGAAGAATTTTATATGCCACGAAGATAAGAATTATGAAGAACATATTTAAAGATTCACACATCAAAATCCTTTAACAATCGAAAGAACTTAACAAACTATTCGTTTCTGATATGCCATTATTTTTGTCAGCAACTCGTATTAATGTAAAATTCTAATTAATATAAAGTTGCGTTGTTTTTTTTTATATTGTTCTTAAGTACAAAAATCCCCATTAATTACTGCATATTGTAAAAAAATAAACGAATAAATAAAAAAATATTTTTTTAAAAATCACGCGTGAAAACTTTTTAATAATAGTAAGAACAAAATATCAATTTCATATAAATTATGGAATGCGCATGTTTGGAATTGTTCAGTTTAATCACGAATGTTCTGTAACTAATTACAATGCCAAGACATACCACTTTCATCTTGGGACCATACACGTACACTCACAAATATAAAGTCAAAGTTCGTAGACACAACAAACACAATACTCAGTGCGAATAACAGTAAAATTTAAACACTGTTTTTATCTCATATATATCCAAAATGTTTAAATAGTTACATATATAATTGTTTGGATCATATATAATTGGTTATATATATATATATATTTTTTTTTTTTTTTCTAGACATATGCTATTAAATATAAGAGACAATGAATGTCTATTATGTTTAATCATGAGCCGTTCTAAACGTCGTATTTTTGCTTTAATTTCAGTTGAAAATAAAGACAAAAATTCTCCAACATTTGGATAATTATTTATTGGTTTTCTTCTAAGCTTTCGGCTCACATGAGCCATCTTCAGAGAGGTAGTTTAAACTGAAATATTATAAAATCCACCATCACCGACGATTTTATTTTGTGTTGACATAAAACTCCGCTTGGCAACGGCAATAGTTACCAAAAATAATAAACGCAGTTCTTAAGTTTGCGATGCGGATTTTATGACGTCACACCGCGGGATAGCGCGAAATGACAACAAAACCATCTAGTCAAATGCAATGTAATATGTTATTTCCTGTTTTAAAGTTGATTTTATTGAGTGTTGGTTGTTTTGATTTGATGTACATGGCCTCCAATATCTGCAGGTTCCTCTTACTGTGTGTATGAGTAAGGATCACCGTATTGTTGACCAAAATCTGTCTGATATTACCTACATGTTTATGTTTTTCAGAGAAATGTTGTTTAATAGTACTCTGATCAGAAAGATGACATGTAAGTCTACGGGAGAGCGTGGTTGTGGTAAAACCAATATATGTACTAGGTTTTTGAGTAGTATCAGAGATGCAATCTCTGAATGGGCATGTAAATTGGTACACTACATTGGTTTTTTGTAAAGAATTTAGTTTAGTGCTTGTTGGGTTATTATAAACTATGAGGTCAATTGTTTTAAACTTTTTATAATATATAATGAGTTTAATTTGATTATTACTTTCGACTGGTTTAACATTTCTACGTATTATGTTTTTGAGAGTTTTTTCATCTTGTTTATAATTATTATGTATTTGGTTGCAATAGTATAAGTTAATAGTGTTATGTTTATTTTGATGTAAACCATTATTATTAATATTATCATTATTGTTAGAGCTATTGTTAAGTTTGTTGAGATACATTTTAATTTGTTGATCAATAACGGAGTTAGGAAATCCATTATTGACTAGTGTTTGCTTAATGTTGTGTAATTCTTTATAAAATATAGATTTGGAAGAAGATATCATTTGTGTGCGTTGAAGTAAGTTTTTTATAACAGCTAACTTATATCGTTGGGGACATTCACTATTATAATTAAGAAGACACGAATTTATGCTAGTTGGTTTCCTATATAGAGAAGTAGTAAATTTATGTCTAAACAGTAATATATATATTACTGTTTAGACATTATTTTTAATAGATATTTGAATTTGAGTATATGCTCTGATTTTTTTTTAACAATTAAACAATATATTTATTTACATCTACCAGCCTGAATAATCGAGAAATCTTATTCGAAAAATATGCGTTTTCCGACAGAATTCGAATCTCCGTCTTATAGAGACTGTTATTAGATCTGACGTGCCTTAACCACTCGACCACGCAAAACATATGGCCAAACAAGGCTTGAAATAGTACTATTGAACAGACATTTTCCCGATTTTTCGACGAGTACATCTCTGTTTTCGTATTCTAATGTAAACAAAGATAATCTATTTTACGGAATTTTGTAATATATATATATATATATATATATATATATATATATATATCTCGAATAAATGAATTTTTATCAGACATTACTTCTTACTACTCCAAATGTTATTTTGTGGATACCTATATTTGAGTAGCTGCCCTGTTTCTTTTTCTCATTTTTTTAAGTAGTGTATGTGCGTTGTGGTGCAGTGGATATCGGCTCGGAACGAGAAATCGGGAAGCCGAGTTCGAATTCCAGCCGAATTCATTGCATTCACTTACGCGCAAATACCCTTGAGAAAGTTATTAATCCGTCTCTTCCTTCAAGTTATGGGTTAAATAACAGGATAGATTGGGTTCTATAGCCTTGGTCGGCAACCAGTCTACCGCAAAAAGCAATGGCAACCTACTGCGGGATAATCTTCTGCCCAGTCAATCATGTCTCTTTCGAGACATGATCGCCCAAGCGTGTATCACGTATGTCACTTAACTGACTGACTGACTAGAGGATCTAATCAACTTTGAATTAGTTAAGCATCTCACCTCAAGGTTTTCTTTCAGATAAGCAATATTGCTTTTGTTTCTCTTGTTTAACTACTGATGTATTAACGATTATTTCTGAAAGAGTCTATCAAATTTTAGATAAGAATCGTGAAGTTCGAGAAGTTGCTTTAGATATCTCAAAAGCATTTGACAGGACTCGGCTGGTCTTCTTCAGAAGCTGAAGGGCTATGGTAGTTCTGGATGAGCTGATTCAATTTTTTTTTATCAAATCATGAAATAAAAGTTATTTTGAACGACCACTCTTCTAGATCTTTTTTGCATTAATGCAAGTGTCCTTAAGCACTGTCGTTGGACTTTCCGGTTATCATCAATTCTCAAACTGTAATCCTTACTGGTGATTCAACTATTTACTTCTGTCTTCATATAAAGTCTGATCGGATTGATACGGTCATATTGACATCTCGAAAAAAGGCCTACAATCTGTTAATTGGGACAACGTATGAGGCAAGGGATAATTGTTAATTATAACAACTTCGAAACGAAACTGCTATCTTTTAATCATCTGAGAAAACACTTTTTGCTTTTCAGCAGCATGGCCGATGCTAACCTCCACGAGAATAATATACTGCGCTTTCTCGAGCAAACTTTTTCACTGACATGAAGTGGAAAGGTTATATTGAATCAATTGCTAGGTCTGCTGCTAAGAAAGTTGGTTCATTGTGTTGCGCAAGACAGTTTTTCTCGCCTGAATCTATCTCTAGGAGATTGGCTCATTTCACCTTCTCGGACTAACATTTCCCGCTGACACGGTCGAAAGATTATATTGAATCAATTGTGAGGTCTGCTGCTATGAAAGTTGGTTCATTGTGTTGCGCAAGACAGTTTTTCTCGCCTGAATCTATCTCTAGGAGATTGGCTCATTTCACCTTCTCGAACTAACATTTCCCGCTGACACGGTCGAAAGATTATATTGAATCAATTGTGAGGTCTGTAACACTGTAAGTGTTCTCTATGCACCCACGTTAAACTAGTATCGACGAACCATGAATTCTAACCTGGGAATAGATAGTTGAAGAATATCTCGGTGTGTGTACATTTTTTTCCTTGGGAAGACCTAAGAAAGAGAAAAAGAGAGGAATGGGCGATGTGGGGGTGCTGGCAGGAGAGAGAGAGAGAGAGAGAGTGAGAGAGGGGGGAGGGCGAAACACAAGGCATTAACGAAATGACATTGATCTATATGAAAGCAATCGAAAACAAATCAGGTGAACGTTCGCCTCACCAAGAGGAGAGAACTTTCTTTTTCATTCTTGTTTGTTTTCTCTCCCTCTCCTTAGGAAAGCGATAAAGGCCGACCGATGGTGAATTATCGGCCGCTGTTTGGGAAAAAAACACTCCGATTGCTAGCTAACTCCACGCCATATTTTTAACAAAAAGGCAGAACGGATTTGGAAAACACGGAGACACGCTCAAGACACGGCCCAGACAGTTAAGACGAGAAATTCCCTCATACGCTAAAAGACACATCCACCGCCGATAAGCAGAGAGAAAAGGAAGAGTTAGCATAAAGAGTCAGTGACTGTCTTACCTCTAACGATGACTAGACATAGTAACAGCAGTAGTTTATGGACTCCGAGGAAAAGTTGTATTGTGTTTTTTTAGGAATTCTTTTTTCTCTTTTTTGCTGTACAAAGAGTTACAAAATAACTCCACATCGACTTGCTTTTGCTGCTGTCTCTATTTTTTGTTCTTGTCTGTTTTTCCCTATTTCTGAATTGTGAACCTATCCCACCTCTTCATTTGCAATTGTCGCCGAATGCAGCACCAGCCGACCGTCCCCACCGTGATGACTGATAGGCCTCGCCTTGAGATCAGAAATCACAACGTAGCAGGGGGAGCGAGGGATTTCGACAAATCATTAACACTTTCGATGACGGAATGGCAGGCGACCGGCTGCAGCCTTAGGTATGGCTAATGTACGGCCAGTTAACGCACGCAACATACATATACGCAAACCTGAGACTTGAGAGGTGCTGGTGTGAGAGATTACATTTGATCAGAATTCGTTTGGGACCACATTTAGCGTCGTGATTGAGGATTCGACCTGTCAGGGTACCATAACAGGCAGTCCAGATTGGGAGCGGTTCGACTGAAGATCCAGCCCTGTTCGATCACCACATCATTAAGGAAAAGCCAATCCGGAGCCACGGACCTTGGTTGCAATAACTGCAAGGTCCGAAACAGACTTTAATTAAAAAAAAAAAAATAAAATAAAAAACGGATAAAGCAGAGTTCGAACGACGAAACAGGGTAGGGAGCATTTTTATTGACCTCCAGTTACCGTCGTAATAATTTTTGTTTCTTTGTCACATTGCTGTTCCTGCCAGTGTTACTGCTGGCAGGAACAGCAATGTGATGTAAACTTATTTATAAATGGAACTTGGTCTGTGTGTGTCTGTCTGTGTGTGTGCGTGTCCGTTACCTATAGACTCCGTAACGGCTGTGCCGATTTTCTTGAAAATTTACACAGTTGTACTATAAGCGTTTGCGAGTGTTCTTAGCTAGGTTTTGTGTCGAGGTACCCCCGATAAATATCGAAAATCGATGATCGAAAAAATCGGGTTATAGAAGGAGTGGTCCGATTTTAAACAAATTTGATACACTCATAGACAAGTGAAGATGTCAAGCTGCCACCCAGGACGTTAGTGACATGTTCGGGCAAGATGGAGACCGATAAGCGCCAGATTTGGTTGACGTATTAAGTGACCTTAGTTTAGGTCTATGACGGCAGTGAGTACGGAATATCACTGTATGAATCGTTGGCACAGAAGGGTGAAACAGCGCCTCTCGTAATGGCTAACACATTGGCTAAGACGGTAAACATCAAGAGGGAAACTGGCGGAACTGGCGAGACCGGCGCGTCAGGTCATCCAGATGAGACTGATAGATAGGGGGTCCTGTGGTAGGAAGAACCCCTGCATTGAGGAAGGAGACGTAGAGGACCCCAAGAAACATAAAGGGAAGATAAGGCGCCTTTTGGAGGAGAACAGCGATATTGCGGCTATTTCAGACAAGGACCTAGGCCAGACTCAGACGGTCGGGATGAAAATAGATACTGAAGACCACCCGCCTAATTCGACTTAAACTCTACAGGACTCCGATCCACAAATAAAAGGTAGTGGAAGACGCGGCGAATGATATGTTGAAGGCAGAAATTATAGAACGATCTAGTTCACCGTGGAGCTTCCCAGTAGTGATAGTAGAAAAGAAGGGTGGAGGCAATAGGTTCTGCGTAGATTTTAGAAAGTTGAACGCGATAACCACGCCCTTAGCGGAACCATTGCCGCTAATAGATGACATATTAGCTCTACTAGGCAGGGCTCGGTATTTTTCAACCCTGAATTTGCGGTCCGGATATTGGCGGGTCGCCTTATATGAGAACGACCGGGAGAAGGCCGCCTTTGCATATAACCTAGGTCTGTTCAACTTTCCGGTCATGCTTTTCGGCATGGCCAACGCCCTCGGCGTTTTCTCCCAGTTAATGTGGAAAGTGTAAGGCGGCTGAAGGGCTCCGCCATGGCGTACCTAGATGACATCCTCGTGTTTTCGAGCACGTCGGAGGAGCACTTCAGGTACCTACACGGGTGGACAGACTGAGTGAACATGGATTGAAGTTGAAACTGACAAAATGTTAGTTTATGAAATTCGAGACGAAGTACCTGGGATTTCTTATAGAGCATGATGGGATTAAGCCCAACCTGGATAAGGTAGAGGTGATGCCCCAGGACAGCGAAACAGGTGTGGGGTTTCATAGGAGCCATTGGGTGTTACGGATGGTTTATTCCGGCCTTTACACGGCTGGCAGGGCCGATGTTAGCTCTGACGAAAAAGTATGCGAGGGCCTTCGACAGCTTGAAGAACCAGTTAATGACAATCCCGCTGTTGGAGTACCCGGATATGAGCAGACCCATGACATTGTGTACTGACGTTAGCGACAGGTGTATAGGGGCAGTGCTAATCCAACCATTCCTGAACAAATCGGGACTCGTGCCTGGGGTACCCGAGGAAGTGCCGATCTATTTTCTGTCCCACCGTCTCTCTGTGAAAGTTGCTTAATTGTGTCGTAATAGACAATTTTTCTCGCCTGAATCTATCTCCAAGAGATTGGCTCATTGAACCTTTTTGGACTAACAGTTCGCGTTGACATGGTCGAAAGGTTATAATGAATCAATTGCTATGAAAGTTGCTTAATTGTTTCGTGCCAGACGAATTTTCTAGACAGCATCTCTTACACATATGGTTTACCTTTCATCCATGCAATGAATATGTTGCCACATCTCGTCTAATAGTATGTATTTACAGATTCATGATAAATACAAATTATTGATATCCCTCGTACCATTCAGCTATCACTTTAACATGGCTAGAATGTCATCCTGAAAGATGGTAGTTTTCTCCTAAAACATTTCCTGAATCATAGGTTGAAGTTGATTACTTAAAATTATTAAATAGTCCTGACTGCTGATTTTAATAAACTTAAATAATATATGTAAAAAAACAATAATTTTAGAAAAAAACGAAAAAGAAATGAAGCACTACTAATATTAAACCAACAAACATAAAAATAGATAAGCTTTTGGCAGTTCAATCAAATTTTCTAAATTATGCTATTTGGTCCTGAGTGTTTCAGTTATTTTGCCCCCCCCCTGTATTTAGAAATGTTATTAGAATAATCTTTGCCATGCCAAATCCCTTCGGATCTCTGTGTCGCACTTTCCATCTCCTGTTAGAACACTTCCTAGGTATCTAAATTTTTGTACTTGCTTGATTCTGGTATCATCCACCTGAGGACGTGTTCCAGAAGCTGAGTAAAGTACTAAGACACAGGAAAATTTCATTAGAAACAAAGAAGAGAGTGCTAGATTGCTATGTGATGTCAGTAAGAGGAACACAGAAAAACTACAGTGATGATACCATAGATCAAATATGTGAGCAACGGCATAGTTCTAGAGAGAATGAAAGCAAAAAGGAAACTTATACTTAATATCAGGAAGAGAGAGCCGAAATTTCTAGAACACATAATGAAGAAAGAGGGCTTGGAAAATCAGATACTCACAGGAAACATTGAAGACAAGAAGGACAGAAGAAAACAATGCTTAGCATAGTGAGTTTGAGATTAAAAGTAACAAAAAGACAAACCTTTTTAAGAGCTGTGAACGACATCAATTATGGAGAGCTATGATTACTAACACCCTGAAGGGACACGGTATATAAAGAAAAAGAAGACGACAAAGATTGCTTAGAGCTACAAAGAGCAGGAAATTATAGAGAGCTATGTTCACCTACATCCTGAAATGATACACCACACAAGAAGAAGGTGATAAAAGATTGCTTACAGCTACAAAAAGCAAGAAGTTGGCGAGATCCATGATCGCTCTAGATCTGAAAAGCCATTTCACATAAAAGAAGAACATTTTTGAATCGAGACCACAGTGATACTATAGACATCCACATAGAAAGGAAATAGTTGGGGTTTTACCAGGATTTCAAGTGTTTCTGTTTGATAGACCAGCGGATGGGTCTTTCTGAGTTTCTGTCGTGTATGCGACATCCATCTTAATCAAAGTTAAAGCAGAGGATGAGAGATTTTTGCGGATGAAGTGGCAACAAAACCGGAAATAGGGCATATCTAGGTCAGTCAGTCAGTCAGTTAAGTGCCGTACGTGATACACGCTTAGGCGATCATGTCTTGAAAGAGACATGACTGACTGGGCAGAAGATTATCCCGCAGTGGGTTACTATTGCTTTCTGCGGTAGACTGGTTGCCGACCAAAGGTATAGAACCCAATCTGTCCTGTTATTTAATCCATAACTTGAAGGAATAGACGGTATTTGGGCGTAAGTGAATGCAATGAATTCAGCTGGAATTCGAACTCGGCTCCCCGAGTTCTCGTTCCGAGCCGATATCCAATACACTACAACGCACATCCTCATATCTAGGTACTGGTCTATATTAAGAGTCTTGCTTGGGATCGGAGAGAGTGCAGGTCCGCATATGTCTGTGCAGCGGTTTCAAAGCCTCAATTTCGTATTTGCCAGCCACCACGCCGTGATGAGTAGATGGGTGGGGAGCTATTAGGAGGAAGGGCTGACATAGCAAAAGTTGTCCCAAGTGTCACCAACTTACCAATCCGGACGAGTATGTGAAGCCCTGAATAAGACAGTGGAGTAATGTTTGCGGCTCGAATTGAGGAATCGGAGAGCTATGTTTGAATATCAGTTGGGTTCATTATATTCAATTACGTAGGGAAAGGTATGAATTCATCCCTTCTCACCCCCCCCCAGCTGTGAGTAAATTGCAGAACAAATTGGGTTCTATGGCTTTGGGTGACAATTTGTCTAGAAAAAGGAAAACTCTGAATTCACCCTGGAGAGCGTTGAGCACCTTCAGACTATCTTGCCTCAGACACACCATTTTAGTTGTAGCACATGTAGTGCCCCTATGACTCTGATGAGTTACTGGACTTTGCGATCGTATGTAATATGACAAACAGGGGGTCCGCCTTCTCATTTCTATTTTTTTTTCTTTCGTCGTGTTACTTTTGTGAGCGTGCACCATGCCCTTTCCAAGTTTTCTGCGAACATCGCCGACATCGAAAGTAGGGTTGGAATAAAACGTGGATTGATCTCTGGCCTGTAGGTGGGAAGCCTTGGGCGAGGGTCTCGTTTCATGTTTACGCAATATGCGTCCTCTAACCAGAACTAACGAAAAGGTTTTCCCAGTTTTCGATAATCGGGAGTGTCAACGACAGCTGCTAAGTTAACCTTTGAGTTTGTAATGGCTACAGTTCTTACATAAACACATAAGGAGTGTTTCAAGAACATTAATGAAATCGCCCCCGATTCACGTTTTTCTTTAAGATCCTAGTTACCTACTATATATTAACCTCGAGATTCGGGAATTTTCTCCAAATGAATCCGTTTACTTTTGTTTAAAAATAAATTTTTATCTATTTGCTGGGTAAAAGTTAAAAATAATATAATAAAAAAAAAATTCACGACCTTTTAGCTTAGATTTGACACAGGGTCGAATGTATGCACCATTCAGTGAGAAAAGAAGGGAAAGAAGGAAGGATGAAGAACTAATAAAGAAAGAAGAAACGAGCAAACGAAGGAGGAAAGAAGAAACGAACAAACGAATGAAAAAGGAAAGAAGGAAGAACAAAGGAAAGAAGATAGGAAGAAGGTACGAACGGATGGAGGAAGGAAGGAAGGAAGGAAGGAAGGAAGGAAGGAAGGAAGGAAGGAAGGAAGGAAGGAAGGAAGGAAGGAGAAACAAACGAAGAAAGAAAGGAGGAAGGAACGGACGGACGGACCAAGGAAGAAAGGAAAGATAGAATGAACGAACGAAATATGAAGGTAGGAACGAACAAATGAAAAATGAAAGAACAAAGAACAAAGAACAAAGAAAGGAATGAAAGTGAAGCAAACGAAGAAAGAAGGAAAGAACGAATGAACGAACGAAGGAAGTAAGCAAGGAATGAACGAACGAATGAAGAAAGAACGAACGACAGAAGGGAAAGAAGGAATAAACAAAAAAAGGAAGGAATAAAGAACAAGGGAAGGAAGCAGGAAGCCTCACAAATATTTTTTTTGTGAAAAAGAGTATTATTTTAAGATGACTTTGTTCAATTCGGAAATAATATCTTCTCAAATTAGTTTCTTTTTTATGATAAGGTTGACTAGCTCGATATCTCACCGGATACTTTTTTTCTATTCTACTTTTTTCTTTCAGGTTTACCAGTCTTTCTTGGTCGCGTCTCGGCCTTTTGGCTGGAAGCCATATGACCAGATCTGACCAGCTATGACTAGCTTTAACTAGATAAGACCAGTTTTGTACCCAGCTACCGCGTACGCGCTCAGGTTTCCCACGTTAAAAACCGACCTTGTGTCACATCTCGCTCCAGTGGGGAAGTAGAGTAAATATCTTACCAGTCTTTCTTTTTATTCTGTGTGGTTAATTATTCCTTCGTTCATTCGTCCGTTTGTTCGTCTATATCTTCGTTCGTTCGTTCGTTTGTTCGTTTGTTCGTTCGTTCTTTCCTTCATTCGTTTCTTTTCTTGTTTCATTCTTTTGTTTGTTCGTTTTTCGTTCATTCCTTTCTTCTTTCCTTCTTCAATCATTTCTTACTTCGCCTGTTCGTTCTTCTCCTCGTTCGTTCCTTCATTGCTTTGTCCATTCCTTGCTTCCTTCCTTCTTTCACCCATTCGTTCGATCCTTCTTTTTTTCTTTTGTTTCTTCTCACTTCCTTTGTTCTTCCTTCCTTACTTTTTCGTTTGTTCTTTCTTTTTTTTGATCGTTCATACATTCGTTCGTTCCTTGGTTCTTTCCTTCCTTCGTCCGTAGGTTCGTTCGTTTGTTCCTGCTTTCTTCATTTGTTCCTTCTTTCTTCGTTTGTTCCTGCTTCCTTCCTTCCTTCCTTCCTTCCTTCATTCCTTTTCGTTTATTCGTTCCTTTCTTTCCGTCGTTCGTTAGTTCCTTCTTCGTTCGTTCTTTGCATCCTTCCTTCGTCCGTTTATTCGTTCGTTCCTTATTTCTCTGTTTGTTCCCCTTCCTTCCTTCCTTCCTTCCTTCCTTCCTTCCTTCCTTCCTTCCTTCCTTCCTTCCTTTCTTTTTCGTTTTTTTTCGTTTCTTGCTTCCTTCCTTCTTTCATTCTTTCGTTTGATCTTTCTTCGTTTTTTCCTCTTTCCATTACTTCTATCCTTCCTGCTTTTGTTCTTCCTTCCTTTTTCATTCTTTCGTTCGTTTCTTCGTTCGTTCGTTTTTTGTTTCTTTCTTTCCTCCTTCGTATCATCCTTCTTTCCACCCTTTCTTTGTTTATCCTTCTTTCCGTTTTTGTTCGTTCTCTTCGTTCATTCGTTGTGCGTTCGTTCGTTCCTTCTTTTATCATTCATTTGTTCGTTCGTTCCTTCCTTCCTTCCTTCCTTCCTTCCTTCCTTCTTCTGTTCTTTCTTCCTTCTTTTGTTTGTTTTTTCCTTCCTTATTCGTTCATTCTTTCCTTACTTGCTTCATTCCTTCGTCCGTTTGTTCATTCGTTCGTTACTTCTCTCTAGAATTTGCGTAGTTGTTCGAAATGCAATATAAGCAAGTTCTTGAATAGGGCGTCAGTCAAATGGGGCCGAGTCATTTACGGCCCACTCACCCATCCATCGGAAAAAGTTTAGAAGAAGAAGAAGAAGCCTGAAACCCCACCCTCTCTACTCACATACTTTGTTCACTGCTCAATGATGCAGCAACTCAATGCACTTTGCTTGGATAAAATACACTCATCTGCTGAGATGGTGACAGGCGTCAAAAGAATGTCGGTCACAGAGTTTAAATGATTATAAGTAACTTTGACAGGGCCAAGACGAAGGAGAAGAAAAAACGAAGGTGGATAGGAGGGGGCAGAAGTTAAAGTTGGAGAGGGAAGTGGATTACGAAGACGAAAATAATGACCACAACGATGACGTAGAAGATAAAAAAAAGTTGAAATAATAAGTAAGAAAAACAAAATAAGAATACGAGAAGTATGAAGACAAAAAGTAAAAGTGACGGCTTCATTTGACTGTTTTGACTGTAAAATGGTGGAAACGTTGCCAGTTTAGTAGCTCGAGTAAATTTGTGAAGAGGGATCATTAGGGAGCTAGGGTCGTTGAAACAAAAGCCGTGAAAATATTTGTAAAAGAGACAAAGGAAAGCCACATCCCGCTATTGAGAAAGTGACTGGAGTCGAGCTGATAAATGTCGGGAAACAGGTTCAGTGGACGATGTCAAACGTTGTGGTGAGTGAGTGAGTGAGTGAGTGAGTGAGTGAGTGAGTGAGTGAGTGAGTTTTGCTTAACGTCATTTAATGCAAAAAGGTGGGGCTTTTAAGGTATTTTTTAAATGTTTGGTTATAGTGAGAAGGTTAATTTAGTCAAATTTTAACGAAAATTTTGTTTTTATTCTTTTTCATTTTAGAAAACTAAAAATATATTCTAGTTTTGTATTCAAAAATGTTTTGCTGAGAATTTTTTCCTTCAAAAATGTGTTGTGGTAATAATTTTTTCTTCAAGTATGTATATTTATCTATAAAAGTCTATTTTTATGTATTTATATTTCTATAAAAGCAGTTTTATACTTTCATAGTGTTTTTACTCCAGTTTGGAGGTTAACTATTTGCCCATAGCTGGGACCCTAACAGGTGCTACCACACCGGGTCAGGGTGAACATGAGAACAACAGCAATTAAGAGGTGGTTCCATGCTCCTCACAACCTCCCAATCAGAGGCCTTGCTGCCGGATGCAGTTTTCCGTCATGCCCAGGACTCCAAACGTTGTAGAAGGCCAGTAAAGCAAATAAAGGATAAACAGTTAGATATTACTGACAGTATGCAGCAGAGACCAAGAAAATCATTACTAAAGTGAGAGTAGCAGCAAGATATTGATCAAGAGGCTGTCAGACAAAACTTAAAACTCTCCCCCTGCAAAATAATGGCGGCACAAAAACTAAAAGAAACTGATCGCGATGTTCAGAAAAAGATAAGACGCATCCAGGCCTGTGTTGATGTTAATGGGCTTCACTTTCAACATTGTTTATAATTTTCATTCATATTCGTCTCCTGTATTCTATATTGAAACAAGTCTCCTAATAAAAATATAAGTGCATAGTGACCTTTCGAACACCCTGTATATAGTCTCCTAACTCGTAGCGTCTGTAATATTGGAGACAAAATTATCTTACGTCATGTATTCGGTAATATTGTCCAAAACCTTCTTAGTTGCAATGTGCTATGTCATTGAGTAATACGAGATATGATTGTTACATAACGTTTACTAAGACACATCGTAATTCATGTTAGAGACAGAAAAATACTTGACTACGTATTGGGTAGTATATAGTCCCGTTCAAACCTGCTTACAGTACGTCATTGGATAAAGATTTGTTTTCATTGAATATATGTGTCGCAAACAATCCTTTTGATTTGTTGGTTCCATCACTTGTTACTCTAGAATGAAGTTATTTAGTTCTATAATTTGTAGCATAGACCAATCTATTTTAAGTAGGCTAAGATATTCTCTACTTTTGTCTTCTTGAAAAGGTACTCTTTTCTTTTTTTTTTAATCGGAATCAGCCCAGGTCACTGAAATGCAAGGTGTTACAGGGGGTGGAAGAATTAGGAACAAAATCAATAATGAGCAGAAAGAGAAAAGAATAATCAGGAGGACAGGAGATAGCAATTGACATTGTATTTAATTTTTTTCAGATTAAAGTTGGCTGAAAAGCGTGGGGTTGGAAGGGAGTTCTACAAGCAAGAAGTGCAAGAAAAGAAACTGTTAATTTAGAACTTGCGGCTACATCTAGCCAGTTCAACTGTAAATCGATGAGATCTTAAATTCATAAAGTCTTATCCGAACAATTACCATGAAAGTATTTATTAAAAAAAAGGCACAGAGAGTCAACCCTACGGCGATGAGTAAGGAACTGAAGCCGAGTTTCCACATCAGGACCAATAATGTGGCTGATTCTTTTTTTTAACTTTATCAAGGATCACAAGGTAAATAGCAAGGATCCTATGTGACAGCAATATTCTAAATATTCTATTCGTGTCATACAATCTTGAAAAGATCCTCTAGACTAGTAGACATGTCATAGAAGAGGTGGATTCATACCTTTTCTAAGGGTATTTATGCGTAAGGGAATATAACGAATCTAAGTGGCATTACTCCCCGATTAACAATTCTGAGCGATTATCCATTACACCACCCACGCACTGAAAATTATAGCACTTGGCATTCCCAAGCGGCCACCTATCTAGGTACTGACCGGGTACAACGTTGCGTTATTTCGGTGATCGCACGGGAACCAGCATTTCAGCGTGAAGTGGCAGTAAGCCCATTATGTCATATGTAAATGCAAGTTTACAGCATCTGGTATTCCCGAGCGCTCACCCATTTAAGTACTGACCAGGCTAGGCATTGCTTAACTTCGGGGATCGTACAGAAACTGGCGCTTCAACGTAACCTACAAGCCTATCGTTTCTTTAAAAACTGTATAGAGATTTTTAACTTCTAAATGTTCATTCTAAGGATGCCTTTACTGCTATGTCAACTTTTCCATTTCCGTAGATGTCGATATATCTATGTAACCAAAAGGAAAAAAAGAATTATGATAATGAAGATGAAAAATAATGAAGGAGTTAAATCGGGAAAAAGGTGTTAAAAAAACACGATAACGAAATAAATAAATAACAAAACAAAACAAAACAAGACTACGCAACAAATGCTTCTGTATTCTAAAGTTGTTTTATTGGAAGTGTAAAAACTGTCAAATAGTTGAGTTTCGTCGTCGCCTATATTGTATATCGCTTCGTTGTAAGTCTCGTGGATTCTCGGCAATACTCGTAGGTTGCTATCGGTAATTGACTCTCGTGAGAATCATCTAAATATTTACTCGCTGATCCTGTAGACTTGTCTTTATATATTTTCCTAATAGCGTAAGATGCGAACTACGAACTTGAGACACCGAAATCAAGAATTTAACTATTTCGAAAGTTTGGAATAATAAGTGTTTTAAAGGAGGACGGCAAATACGACACCAAAATGTGAAGACATATTGGAATGGCAAAATTGTTTTTCAAAAGCTAAGCAAAGTATCAAAAAACTCATCAAGAAAAATAGTCCGAAACAAAACAAAGAAAAAAAAAAGAAAAAAAGAAAGAAAAAGTGCAGTATTTTATATAATTTCAATTCTCTGACAGGGCAGTGAATACTGGACAGTATTCGTTACAGGTGAAGAGGGTCCTGGGTATGACCATAAACTGCATCCGGCAGCAAGGCCTCTGATCGAGAGGTTGTGAGGAGCATGGAACCAACACTTAGTTGCTGTTTTCCCAGGTCCACTCTAACCCGGGGTGGTAGCACCTGTTAGGGTCGCAGTTATGGACAAATAGCTAACCCTCAAACTGGGATCAGAACACTATGAAACTATAAAAATAGACTTTTATAGAAAAGTATACATTTTTTAATGAAAAATTATTACCAACAATACAGTTTTGAAGAAAAAAAATATTACCATCACGCATTTTAGAAGGAAAAAAATTATTACCAGCAATATATTTTTGAATACAGAACTAGAAGAGATTTTCAGTTTCTAAAAAAAAAAATCATCAAAATCTGACTAAATCAACCTTCTTACTATAACCAAACATTCTGCAAAATAATAATAACAAAAGAACCATTCTATTTTCATTGGGCAATAAATACTAAAATTAGTATGAAATACACCATTTCTTTAAAACAAACAGGGGTGGCCTAATAATTATGGCCAGTAGTTACGCTCTCACACCCTGATTGAGCACTCTGGAAGAATGGGAGACTTTGAAAAACAGTAGCTACTCTGGCATGTACGCATCGCTCATTCACTAATGAATTAGAGCACTCTAGCTATTGGACGTGTATAATGACAATATACATGCAAAAAAGTTTGCCTTCTTCTGCCGTGCGCCCATGACCCAGAGGTAGAACCGGCGACTGACGCCACTTCGGTCGGGTTTCAATCCTGGGTTAAAAGCAATCGGAGTCTAACCGACTGATGAGCTGTGATACAGCGAAACAGATCGGTCTGCGGATGACTATATATATATATATATATATATATATTCTAAACATATACTGTTAAATAGACAATGAATGTCTATTTTATTTAATCATGAGTCGTTCTAAACGTCGTATTTTGGCTTTAATTTCAGTTGAAAATAAAGACAAAAATTCTCCAACATTTGGATAATTTTTATTAATTTGGTTCTAAGCTTTCGGTTCACATTAGTTTATTATTCATATTAGTCTGTAGATGACTATATATATATATATATATATATAGTCATCTGCAGACAGTCCTTTTTCGCTATATCACAGCTCATCAGTACAGTTAGACATTCGATTCCTTTCAGCCAGGATTGAAACCCGACTGTTTTGGCATTAAATAACCCACAGAGGTTGATATGCCATTAAACAAAACTCCAACTCAAACTCAAACAGGTGAAGAAGTACCTTGAAGCAAGTAGAATAAGAAGAAAACTAGGCATCTCTCTTGAATTCTGCTGAAGAAGTTTGGCGTGGTTGTGATATTCGATACTTGATTCTTTCTTCAGATTGTTCGATTTAAAACTTCGGCACTTGAACGAAATTAAAATGACGCCACAACTGATTGAAGTTTAGCCCCTCCCTCTCTCCGCCTTGTATTAATTTGTTGTATTGAGTCTCTACCAAGAGTCCAAAGAAGTAAGCCTCAAGATCAGGACCGATACAACCGTCTCGTACACTCTAATCTAAGATCCGTGTTCACCCACTTTACTACGTCTCAATTTTCATAAGGTCAGTTAAGTGACGTGCATGTTACACGCTTAGGCAATCATGACTGACTGGGTGGAAGATTTTCCTGCAGTAGATTACCATTACTTTCTGTGTTAGACTGATTGCCAACCGAGACTACGGAACCCCATCTGTCCTGCTGGAGGAAAAAGTAATTACTTTCCCTGGGGTATCTGCGCGTAAATGAATGCAACGAATTCAACAGGAATTCGAACTCTGCTCTACTATTTTCCGTTCCGAGGCGATATCCTCTGCACCACAACGCACATCCTTTCATATGGTAGTGTTCATATAAAATACAAATTTTACTGTAGGCTAATTACGTACAATAATGGATCATGTGCAATATAGATTAACAATTCTACCCGAAAATTTTAGAATAAATACAATGTATCTAAATAAAAATTAGAGGCATCACATAATTAATCATTACGTCTTAAATACACCAACAGTTTTTTTGGCAATTTGTAACATCAACTTGAAATTTTTCTTGTTTAAAGTTGAAGAATTTTAACAGATTAAAAGAAAATATGAATAAAAAACAAATACTGAATTTCATATAATGTAGTTTTCCGAAATTTAGAAGCAAAACAAATTTAAGGATTTCGACGAAAAACAAACAAGGCCCCGAAATGACGTCAAAATCTACGAAAATTTGATATCCTTTAATAGTTGTGCTTAGTTTTATTTGTAACGTATGTAAATGTAGGTAGAAAAAAAGAAAACGTTGATAAGAGGGTCACAAAGCTCCACCCGGCACCCTTAATCATGATTGCCCTGCCCGGCCGGTGGATATGGGGTAAATACGCACCAGAACTGCGTAAAGATAAACCATTCCAAAAAAATAAAATATGATCTGGCATTGGAATGAAGGCAATGATAACACAATCTGAATCCATCATAAAAATCTATAAAGTCGAATTAATAAATAGCAAACACTTCAGGTTCCTCGGTGTATACATCAGTTATAACTTTTTTTAGTACAGAAGATGAAGAAATTGAACATAGAATAAATAGGCTGCGAGAGGGATAGTTTTCATCAACACCGCATCTTTCTACCAAACCAAAACGTTAGCTTAAGAATTCGAATCATGTTCTTAAAGATGCCCATCAAATTTCGATTCTCATATAAATGTCATGCATGGCATCCAACTCATTCAGAAATTTGTCTATATTTCTGAGATGAGATAGTATTTACACTATTTACATTATTCGGAGTGTTATCCTCATCTTGGTTGCCATTTGTACAACGTTCCGGCCGTTGTACGCCCCGGATATAGACGTTGTTTAGTTCTAGTGACTTGAGTGGTGAGTTCAATACCAAGCTACAGCAGTGGTAAACAAGTAACAGAGTCGGGTTAGAGGGAGATAAATCATGACTACCTAAGAGGCTTCGCAGAAAGTAATGATAATGATATAAACCAGTGATCGTAATAAAGGGTTCGGTTCGAAATTCCTAACACTTGAAGGCCGGTGCGTACAATGACCTAAACGCTGTACAAATGGCAACAAAGATGAGGACAATAGTCCGAATGATGTAAATAGTGTCATTCAGTCAGCCATTTAAGTGACATACGTGAGACACGCTTGGGCGATCATGTCTCGAAAGAGACATGACTGACTGGGCAGAAGATTATCCCGCAGTAGGTTGCCATTGCTTTCTGCTGTAGACTGGTTGCCAGCCAAGGCTATAGAACCCAATCTGTCCTGTTATTTAACCCATAACTGGAGGGAAGAGACGGATTAATACCTTTCCCAAGGGTATTTGCGCGTAAGTGAATGCAATGAATTCAACTGAAATTCGAACTCGGCTCCCCGATTTCTCGTTCCGAGTCGATATCCAATGCACCACAACGCACATCCATCCACAATGGATGTGTCATTCAGAAGTGTTCAAATTATGAATATATAAAACCATTTTCTTAGATAACTGATAAAAAATTGGCTTCGAGCGAATAAATCCTGTAGGTGTTAGAGAGAACCACACTTCTTCGAAGCTTGTGGACTAAAGTTACAAAGTTAGAAAGAACTGTACCAAATAATAGAAACCACACCACTTAAAGATGTTCAACAATGGCAAGAACTAAAATAAATAGCACATGTAGCTGGAAGAGAAAATAAGGACTTAATTCAAGACATTAACATCAGTCGGCGATTCTACCACTGAGCTATGGGCGCTCAGAAGAAGAAAGTAAATTTTTAGCGTGTGATATACCATGTAAACACACGAAATTCGTTTTTTATTTAAAATGAATATAGTTTACATTGCGACACGGAAATTTCTATGTTTCGAGATTTTTACCTCGTCATCAGGCAATGTTAGATCATTGTTGCGAAAATGATTTTCATTTGAATATAAGAAAAACTATGTTTGTTATATATGGATGTGGGAAGTCAGAAAAATTTTTGAGTGTGTTCAACTAATCAGAATAGAGATTCACTTTAAATCTGAAAAAAAAAATATATTTTTTTGGGAATACATGATTTCTTCTTTCAATGTTAACAACAAAAGTCGATCAAAACCCATGACTAGACTTTTAGATTTGTTGATAAATGACTATATATATATATATATATATATATATATATATATATATATGTGTGTATGTGTATATATATACAATACCGGCCATCCCAGTTTTTTAAAAGAAAAGATGTATTTCATACTGTTTTTAAGTGGATAAATCAAAATTTTACAAGGAAGCAAAGATGAACTCGTTCGAATCAGCCTATTTCTTTTTTCCTTTTTTCATTGATGAAACTGCAATATAGGTAATTATTAAATACTTATAAATTCATTTGATGCACATGTTATTTATTCTATAGTATTAACAAAAGAACTATTCTATTTTATTTACAATTATTCACTTGGCAATAAATACTAAAAAATAGTATGAAATACGTAATTTTTTTAAGACACTGGGGTGGTTTAATAATTATGGCCTGTAGTATATATATATATATATATATATATATATATATATATATATATATATATATATATAGTCATTTCTCTACAAAAATATATAAAGATATAAACATTCTGGATATGATTAAATAAATTGGAAATAGGCAAAATCATTTTAAAATCAACGTATTTTTTCCCTTTCTGCTGCTTTTGAAAATCTTTCCATTAGCTAATAATAGGCATCTGTATGTTTGTAAATGTTTAACGTCATTCTGTGCGTCATTTGGTCCTAAAATTTCCCCTGCCTATAATCTCAAATGTTCCATAAACTCGCAAAAGCGAGTATGTCTTTATATCTATTAATCTGTTAAAAAAAAAGCCTTGAATTCGACTATCTAAATAAGTAACAATGAATTTCAAAAGCGTAATGGCGTCTCGACGTATATGATGCCCCAGTGGGCGAAATCATATTCGTAACTTCAGGAATACGCATGGTGTTGGAGACTTCACAGAAAGACAAAACAAAACAAAATAACAACTGCACTGTGGGTGGCAGAAGTAAGAAAAAGTAGCGTACGGAGAGGCGGGAATTAAAATTAAAGTTTCTAGCGGAATAATTGCGTTAAATTAATTCAATTAACTTTCTTTTTTTCATATTTATATTTTATTTACTTTCTTATTAAAAAAATCTCCATAATGTCTCTGCTGCTTTTATTTTGGTCGCTACTCCCGCTAACAATACACTGTGTCGTATCGCTGTTCACTCATTTAGTGGCGACGTTAGCAGCAAATCGAGATCAAGTGACAAGAAGCTTTTGTAATATACCAGGACTCTCCCCAGTATTATGTTGTCAGTAATTCTGTCGTCTTAGAGATCCTGGTTGTAACGCCTGCGATACAGTTCGTCCAATCTTCTTCGGCACTTCTATCAACATTAGCACTTAATTCCTCAGATTCCTGGCAAGATCATGATACTTATCTATCTCTTGGACTTTATTCCCGTCTATCGGAACAGCGAAAAATTCATCCTTTGATTTATTTTCTTCTTCTGGTTTTCTATGAACAGTTACGGTCAGCTGACCTGGATTGGGTAATTCGTTTTTATCGTAACACCCCAGAAGTTTTTATAAGTTTCGTTCGCTAGGACAAATTTTCTTGATCAAAATGTTAGAATGAAGAGTTGTCGCTCTTCATTCTTGCTTTTTTCGAGCTACTTGAATTACTAGAATTTTTTGGCAACATGCGTCAGCATTTAGTATTTTTGAAATTATTGCTAACATTTTCTGTAGAGATTTACAAACGCTACGTTTCGTTTAATTTTGCAAGCCAGCCAATGGATGAAATTTAAATAAACTGATTTGTTTGGAAAAATACTTTGACAAAAATCCTATTTCGCGGTTTAATATTTTTCTAATTTAATTTGATTTTTACAGGACTTCACAGTCAACAATATTTTTCAAAAAAAAAATTTTTTTTCCTTTTCAAGTGCAAAGAATAAATTCTTAAGATTTCTTACGCGTGAGCATGCAAAAAAAAACAACAAAAAAAACAAAACGAGTGACCATACGTAAATACTTATTTCTGGAGACAAATTCTAACTTATTGACGTATTTGGCCTTGTGATTTGTTTATAGTTCTCGCAAACGAGCTGAAAACTGGATTCTTGTATATATATATATATATATATATATATATATATATATATATAAACTGAAAAAATAGATGGGATAAACAATATTGATTTTTTATTAAATAAGTATTTGTTTTATTTTAATTTTTTTAGAATCATATCACCCTCAAACAAGGCATTTTACTGCCACTGTTTTGCAGGGGGTTACACAAGACGAAAGTTATGAGAAAGAGTGACAGATTATAGGGGGTGTCAGGAAGTGGGTAATAGAAGAATGAGAATACTGATGAGAGTGGTGGACGGAGAAAGGAGCATGAGAGAGAGGATGCAGGTTAGTGAGATAGGAGATGACAGTTGACATTACATTTAAATTATTGGAGATTGTAGTTGTCGGCGAAGCAAGTAAGCGGAAGGGAAATCCACAGGCGGGAAGTGCGAGAAAAGAAGCTGTTGGAGTAGAATTTGCGTTTACATTTTATTGGTTTCACAGTAAAAGGGTAGGACCTAGTTGCTAATCTTGTGGCTGTAGTAAATTTATATATAGGGGGTACCAGTGAGATAAGTTCATCAGAGCAGAAGCCGTGAAAATATTTGTAGAAGAGACACAGGAAAGCCACATTGCGCCGGTAAGAAAGAGACTGTATCTGAGCTGCCAAGTCGGGATCGATCACATTACAGATTCTCTGATGAACTTTGTTAAGGATAGGTGGATAGCAGGAGCACCAGACCGAATATGGCAGCAGTATTCAATGCACGGGCGAATGGTAGATTTATATATGTGCAGGATTGTTTCAGACGGGAAAAAACTTGCTGGCTCTACACTGAGAACCGATTTTCTTAGCAGCGGATTTAGCTTCTATATAGACATTCCACTTGAGGTCTAACCCGAGGAGGCGCACTTTTTTGCTTTCAGGGAGACTAACCTAATCCATGCTAATGGGGGTAGGAGCAATTGTCTGTGATAGTTAATAGATAGCAGCTTCGTTTTGAAATCATTAAAATTCACGAGCCATTTCTTACTCCAGTCCGCCGCGGATTGAAGGTCTTTTTTCGAGCTCGGCAGCGAGGTTTGCTTTGTCAACCTCGGTAGATATGCAGGATTAAATTAAAATGTTTTTCAAGCAGTAGAAGTATTTTGCATGTTTAATAAAACTTTTAATTTAAAAAAATAATGAAAATTAGGTGTACTAAGCTACGCACCCTAGTAAAACCAAGCATACTTTGTACCCCCCCCCCCCCCCATCTATTTGCACTAATCCTCAAAATTTGGTTTCAATCGGTCAATGCATGGCTACTTTAGAGGCTGGGATGGATCACTGGTACTGTAATTTCGCTTTTTGCTAGTTCTTCTCAAACTTTTAAAACTCTCAAACTTTAATTTATTGCAATTGTTCATTCTCTTTTCTTTGATTTCCATTCTCACTTCAAATAATTCGATAATTTTTTTTCTATTTGTCCTATAATTTTAGGGCGTGGCCCAATGACTCTGAGAGTGATGTTGTCAAGAATTCTAAACTACTGGTAGAACCACTCTTGGCGGCAAGGTCGAAGACGAGAACTCAGACTAAGCACGACCAACCCCAAAAACCCCAAGGATAGTACAACCAAATGACAACAGATCTCAATGTTTAAACCAGCGTATGAAGAGGGCTACGCATGGCGGACATGTTAAAGAAGGCGCCATTTGAAAATATAACTGAGTCAGTGGCAGTCCATTTCAGTTTCATGATTGGATTCTGTATGTCTCATTTCATATGTGCCACAGTGGCAGGTCATGAAATCAAATATGTAGGTCACTTCCTGGCAAATTGAGTTTCAACTTAAATAAATTCAAGCCATCAGCACTTTCTTCTACTCTGATTTACTCTTGCAAATTCAACCAACTCTTGCAAAGCCATGCAACGATAAGGAATGAATGATAGGAGTTGGTTTTGGTGAAACTGAAATCTTCTAGTCCTGAACCTGCACATTAGAGATGAATTTGGTCATCAGTTCCATCGTAATAAAGGAAGCGATAATCAAAGAAGAAATTAAATTCTTGTATCCGTGATAAAACTGCCGCCGACGACAACGATTATTGATCGAGAGAAAAAAGTCATACTGAGGAACAAATGTACGAAACCCGATATGTCCATGCTTACATCTGATATAATATACACCGGTATAGCAAGCACATTCTTCACGGTCAAATGTGTACGACATGATGACTGGTTTTGATAAAAGTAGCATATCACCTTGCGCTTGTGAGTCAATCAGGTATACTTTGAGGTCGGATAACTCAATCCACCGAGGCCTCCGATTTAGGGAGTTCCCAAGTTTCTAAAGTGGTCTTGGTTGACTGATCATTCAAATTAAAAAGAAAACAGCCCTCTCAACACTCGGTCATGGTGCTTCCTGACTAGTCAAACTCTTGATTAGAGATGTACAGTTAATCAGCTCATAGGGTTTGTGCCCATCTAGTTAAAGTCAGACAATTGACACTAAAATTTGTCTTGCTGAACGAGATGTATACTGTAGTCCATCTTAAATAATCCAAAGAAATGTATATTCTAATGAATTAAGATAAAAAAAATAAGAGCCACACTTAGCGTAGAATTAGGGCGTTTATTATTATTATTATTATTATTATTATTATTATTATTATTACTCAAAGCAAAGTGTTCCAGAGTAAGAGGCAACATTTATAGGTATATACGCGGAAAATAAAAGTTAACTCTAGACTTGAAGAGGTTAAGATTGTAGTGCTCGTGGAAGCATCCCCTTGGGTGTCCGTTCCACAAAGCAGTGGTTCGTGGGAAGTAGCTATTCGAGTCGAACTTGCTTCTCAACTATAGAATATAAAGGGAATGTGGGTGGTTCGCAAAATGTGCGTGGCATGGCTGGTCTTAGCCATGAAAGTTAGAACTATATATATATATATATATTTTAAATCCAAAAAGGATGAGCAAATAAGTAAAATTCCCAAAATTAGGGTTTCTTCAGGTATAGAAGTTTTGTACTATATTTGAATTAATAAATATTTTTTCGATGAAAATTTTTGTTTGCTTATGAAGCGAAAATTTTCTCGCTAAAATGGCTATTCAACGAATGTAAATTTAGGAATTTTTTGACATACTATGTGTGTGTGTGTGTGTGTGTGTGTGTGTGTGTGTATTGGTTTAATGTAAAGAATTTGTCACTTTAAGTGAGCAGATTCATTCCGACTTCGAAGTTTCGTGAGGACATCATAACGGTGTCCTCACGAAACTTTGAAGTCAGCATGAATCTGCTCAGTAAAGTTAGAAATCATTTACATTAAACCTATCAACACTCTGTCTCTATCCTGATATCTCATGGAATTAATGTGGAGAAGTTTGTCACTTAGTTGAGGTGTGTTAATTTAGTCATGTCTTCTTCGAAATTTCGTGCATTATTGCAATGTCTTCACTCTTCAGTGTCATTTGAAGTCGGCATGACTGAAATAACATTGTTCGGCTAAGTGACAAAATTCTCCACATTAATTCCACTAACGTTCTATTTCTATCTTGATATCAAGCATTTTATGACAAAGAAAAAATCTACTTGCTTAAAATGCTTTTCTACCAGTAAACTAATGAAGAAACAGCAGTTTTGTCACTAAACGTCCTTACAGTTTAACACTATATGAAATTATATTACATATAATTTCATATAGAGTATAAACCGGATATAAGAGACCTGCATATAAGAGAAACTCGGATATGAGAGATTTTATTTGTTTCCAAATTAGAGCCTGTGGTAATGTATATAAAACAGACAAAACCCGGATATAAGAGAAACTCTGATATAAGAGAACTTTTATCCGGTCCCGACAACTCTCTTATATCAGGATTATTGATCCTGTACTTCTGTATCAATCTCTCTCTCTCTATATATATATATATATCTCTCTTGCTAAACAGACACACTCGTACACATATCTGCTTAGCGTAATTCGGTCGGTTTTCAATCCTGGGTTAAAAGCAATCGGAGTCTAACCGTACTGATGAGCTGTGATACAGCGAAACAGATCTGTCTGTTGGTGACTATTTACGCTCTCACACCCTGATTGAGCACTCTGGAAGAATGGTAGACTTCGGAAAACAGTAGCTACTCTGGCATGTACGCATCGCTCATTCCGTAATGAATTAGAGCACTCTGGCGTGTATAATTATAAAGTATACGCTAAAAAGTTTGCCTTCTTCTGCCGTGCGCCCATGACCCAGAGGTAGAACCGGCGACTGACGCCACTTCGGTCGGGTTTCAATCCTGGGTTAAAAGCAATCGGAGTCTAACCGTACTGATGAGCTGTGATACAGCGAAACAGATGTGTCTACGGATGACTATATATATATATTAACATACATTTATTGCATGGAATTAATTATTTCTATATACATGTGTTTGTATACTTTAGTTTATTCTCGTCTTAAACCAATATACATGGAGATCTGAGATGTCAGTTTGCAAGTATAGTTGTGAGTGACTATTTGGATGTGCGTTGTGGTGCAATGGATATCGACACGGAACGAAAAATCGGGGAGCCAAGTTCGAATTCCAGTTGAATTCCTTGCATTCAGTTACGCACAAATACCATTAGGAAAGGTATTAATCCGTCTCTTCCCTCGAGTTATGGGTCAAATAATAGGATCGATTAGGTTCTATAGCCTTGATCGGCAACCAGTCTACGGCAGAAAGCAATGGCAACCTACTGCGGGATAATCTTCTGCCCAGTCAGTCATGTCTCATGATCGCCCAAAGCGTGTTTCATGTATGGTACTTAACTGACTGACTATTTGGAAATTTAAACAGATGAAAATAATCCGTTAGGAATGGACGATTGAGAAATGTAAATTTTGAGAGAGACTTGTTATTTAGGGAAAGATATTTACAAAGCAATCTACAGTGTTTAGTTTATTCCCTTTCTTTGCTGCAGTTTGTGACAACGAATAATACAATACTTTGTATGTGTAGCTTGAAATAAAACATATTCTTGCATTTGCCATTATGTTTTTCATTAACGTGGCATGGTTCCTGGGTTTGAACTAGATCAGCATTTCGTCTTAATAGCCTTTGGGGGAGGCTTTAATGAAATCCGTGGGCTGATAAAAAAGCAAAATTTGCCCATATTTTTTGTTTTTCTTTCTGTCATTAGTAAAATCCATTTTGTTCAAAATTGCCCTTAATTGTTGCTTTGACAAAAAATGAAGAATTAGTAACGAATTAAAAAAAACCCACAACGATTGTCGGTAAAGCATTTATTCGCAAATGTGAAGTATGCTAAATACCAGCATGTATGTATGTATATACATATGTATATATATGGAGTGTGCAAATGGTATAATGGTTAGCGGTTCGAAACGAGAACTTGGCAAATTCCAATAACACTCTGTTAATGGCTTGTAACATTCGAAACTACGCGCTGAAACATTAGGGAATTTATATTTGATCTTTCCAAATATTCCCATAAACTGTACCTCCTACTCTGTAAATCACTACTTAGAGTGACTCTTGGGCCTTGTACAGGGTGAGTATTATTGTAAAATTCATAACACAGATATGTTATGGCAAAAGCATGGATATCTATTTTACACTCTTATTATTATTTTTTTAATCAATTCACCCCAAGCAAGGCGGTACCGCCACTGATGTGCAGGGGCTACAAAAGAGCGTTAAAGTTTTAGGCAGGAGGAGAGTGAAAAGAAAGACGAACCAGCTACTGTGGGTGAAAGAGAAAGTCAGAGAATGGTGTGAATACAGGAGTGAAAACAGTTGCAAAGTTAGAGAGAAAGGAAAAGAACAAGATGCAAGGGGTATTATTATGTTATTCTTTTGGATAGGAGGTTTTTATTTTGTGTATACTCAAATATTCGAAAAATCTTATTAAAAATATACGTGCTTGGTATAAATAAGCAAAAAAAAAGTGGGCAATAAAAAATAGAACCCTTTCTATATATATATATTATATATATATATATATATACATATACATATATATATATATATATATTCTAAACATGTACTGTTAAATATAACAGACTATGAACGTTTATTATGTCTAATCATGAGCCGTTCTAAACATCGTATTTCGAATTTAATTTCTGATGAAAATAAAGACAAAAATTGTCCAGCATTTGGATATTTTTTTTTATTAAGCTGGTTCTAAGCTTTCGGCTCACATGAGCCATCTTCAGAGAGGTTACATTATATATATATATATCTTAACGAGACCGCCCAAAAATACCCGTAAAATCAAGGAGGTAAAAAAAAAATCTGAAAATAATTTTTGCAAAAAAAAGTTCTTCAGGAAAGTAAAAGTTCGTAAATTATGCCAACAATTTGATTTATTTACTGTGGCTTATCAACCATTTGCGGGTTATTTAAAGCCAGAAAGTAATTTTGGATTGGAAGAAGTTCTTTTCTTTTTTAAAGATTTAGTGATACACTTTTACTAATTAACCTATAGGTCGTGGGAAAAGATGTGGATTAATATCTCTCGCAAGGTTATTTACATGTAAGTGAATATAACGAACCCAAAACATGAACTTGGTTCTCCCATTTCAAATTCCGAGCCAGTGTCCATTACACGACTTTCATATCCAAGCCTGCGGTACTTGATATTCTATTTGACGCCATTCTAGAAAAATATTTAATAATGTTGTTATATTTTTTTGTTGTTGTTTATTTCGTAAGCATTTCTCTTAGCATCGTGGATGAACTAATAAAACTATTGGAGATTTTTGAAAGTGTTTTCTATATATATTTCTTCTTAGGTAATTATTAGAGGCTGCATATTCTTAGTGTTCTTAAATAGAATCCTATAATTATTCCCGTTTTGTTCTTGTTACAATTGTGGGAATGACCAGGTCATTCTTTTTGGTAAATTTTCTGTCAGCCTCAACCTGAAGTTCGTTTGCCGCATGATATCTAGGAAGGATAAAATGTTGTTAGACTCAGATTGATAACAACACTATTAACGACAATGAGCGAGATAAAAAAAGACACATAATATTACCTACTAACTCCATATCATCCATTATCCGAAACAACTTTTCCAACATAAACAACATCAACATAAATACTACCACATCCAAAACAATTATGGATATGACCAGAACTAAAAATACCCATCACAGTAATAATTCTGAACAAGGTATATATAAAATAAATTGCCTGAACTGTTCCTCGCAATAAACTGGGGAGACCTGCAGAAAAAAAAAACGTATTTACGAATGCATACGGTATCTTATAAGCAAAACTTTATCAAATGCACTAGTTATACATAGAAATACATTCAACCACAACCTTGATTTAAGGAATGCCACACTTATTAAAAGAGAAAATAATTTACTTCGAAGGAACATTCTCGAGAGTGCCGCTGTCAAATCTTATCAAAATATAATTTTGGCCCCGGGTAATTTCAAATATCTCCATTCCTGAAACGTACATAACTATAAAAATGTTAAAAATTTAAAAGTAAATGGTTAAAATCAGTATCTTGTGTTATTTAAAATACATATAACACATGTATTGTTCCCAAAGTAAAATGATTTAAATACTAATTTGCATTTAAAAAAATATCAGGAACATCATTTAATCACTTTCTTTTGTTCGACATTGAATTGTGTCATTTCACGTCCTCCATAGCTTGCCTGATATTTCGGCTAACCTGATAAATACTGATCAGCGTTTTTAAATTTAAAAAATTCGAAACTCTAATAGCAGTTTTGCTTTTGTACATATATAAATACTTGTTACAAAATAAAAATTCTTGTATTTGTCTTAATAAAGTCCTTCGTTGGAGGAAACGCGTCGGCTAAGTTTTTTTGTTTAATGAAATGATATTCCGCACTTCGTAGCATTTACTTTCCAACAGTGCCTGAAAGGAAGTAGAGCATTATTAGTAGTAATATTCTTATTATTTGAGTTTATGATAAAAACATTTGTTCGATACACAAGAGCTACCGTGTTTCAGTGCTATAGTCAACACCTCATCAGGCGATATCAACTGATGAGATGCTGAATATAGCACTGAAAGATGACAACTCTTGTGAAGCGAAAAAATGTTTTTATCATAAACTCTAATAAGAATATTACGACAAATATATATATATATATATATATATATATATATATATATATATATATATATATATTAGATTTGGTTTTTATATCTCGATGATATATATATATATATATATATATATAAATTTATTTATAAATGGAACTTGGTCTGTGTGTGTGTGTATCCGTTACCTATAGACACCGAAACGGCTAAACCGATTTTCTTGAAAATTTACACAGTTGTACTATAAGCGTCTATGAGTGTTCTTAGCTAGGTTTTGTGTTGAGGTACCCCCGATAAATATCGAAAATCGAAAAAATCGGGTTATAGAAGGAGTGGTCCGATTTTAATCAAATTTGATACACTCATAGACAAAGACATAAGAAACGGTCTTCAGAAGTTTCAAGGTTGCAGTTCTTACAATAGTGCAGAAAATCGATAATATATATATATATAAGTCAAGATGTTTGCGTGTATGTCTGTTTATCTGTCTGTATGCCCTTTATACAAATCCACAGTTTTTATCCGATTTTCACTAAACTTAACACAAATATTCTTTAGGCTGAGTCTGAGCTCCAGGACCATGGATTAGTTTTAAAACTTTCATTACATCCGAGCAACGCCGGGCTATCCTGCTAGCATATATATATATATATATATATATATACACACACTACCGGCCATATTTATTAGGCCACCCCAGTTTGAAAAAGATGATGTATTTCATACTATATTGCCAAGTGGATAATTCTAAATGAAAATAGAATGATTCTTGTGTTAATCCTGCACAATAACATGTGCATTAAATGAACTGTTCTGGTGTCCAGTTTTTATGCTTTATTCCCCACTTCTTATTGGTTGGTCGAAGCAAAGGCTTCCTAGCTACCTTGTAAAATTTTGCAAAGTTTTAATGACAAAAGAACCATCCTATTTACATTTAGAATTATCCACTTGGCAATAAATACTAAAAATATGAAACACATCATTTATTTCTAAAAACTGGGGTGGCCTAATTATCGCCGTTAGTATATATATATATATATATATATATATATATATATATATATGTATGTATGTGCGGAGTGTGAACCTGATCGCACAAAAATTGATTATGAATAAAGGCTATTAATAGATGAGTGCTTCTTGTCCAGTTTAGTATCAGTCGATACCGCCAAGAACAACTTTAAAGAAGATGAACTGAAGGAGTGTATTTCAACTAAGAAACCATTGAAGATGATTAACTTGTTAAAAATCTGGGATGACAATGCTTGGAATAGGATCACAGCGATGAAACCAGGACGGGACTGGATTCTCATAAATGGTTCTTTTCTGTAGGAAAGCAAAACAACGCATGCTACAAGATAAATTAGTAAAGTTTGAGTGGAACAGTGTGATGCTCTATAGATACTCAAAAATTATGATTCAAGAAAGTTCGTTAAAACTGAATAGTGCCAAATGCAATCTAATATTTGATACTAGACTTGTTTGAAGGTAGGATTATTTAGCATTATCGCCAGGTTACAGATTGCGTACAACACAATAGGGTCTGACTGATGACGGCGTCACCAGGTCACAGATTGCGTACAACACAATAGGGTCTGACTGATGACGGCGTCACCAGGTCACAGATTGCGTACAACACAATAGGGTCTGACTGATGACGGCGTCACCAGGTCACAGATTGCGTACAACACAATAGGGTCTGACTGATGACGGCGTCACCAGGTCACAGATTGCGTACAACACAATAGGGTCTGACTGATGACGGCGTCACCAGGTCACAGATTGCGTACAACACAATAGGGTCTGACTGATGACGGCGTCACCAGGTCACAGATTGCGTACAACACAATAGGGTCTGACTGATGACGGCGTCATTGAAAGATTCGCCAGCTCAGAGACCTGATGCAGATATCGTCAAATAAAGAAAGACAAAAATAAAGAGATTATATTATTTAAAAAAACCATGCAACCCTGTAGAGTTATGAGAGATCAGACATATAGAATGGCATCCAATATTTAAGATGATGTACACATTCATTTTTCAGGCGCGCTGAAGTGATTATTTAAGCAAAGTTTTATCTTTCTATGTGTCGTGTCCCTTAAAGACGTAGACGATCATGGCATTCCACAAATTCCTGTTCTTTCTAGCTTTTTCATAAATTTCGTTTTTTTTTTTTTTTTTGCTCTCTTAAATCTTAAATCCACCTCTTTAACGTTGGTTAAAACGGATGTCGCATAAAAAGACAGAAACTCAGAAGGACCCATCAGCTGGTCTATTAAACGGAAATACTTGAAGTTGAGATAAGACCCCATCTCTTCCCCTACAATATGGGTTTCCATAGTATCACTGGGGTTTAGATTCAGAAATATTCTTTTTTATGTGAAGTGATCCTTTAGATCGTGTCTCTCCCCAATTTTCTGTTCTTTGTAGCTATAAGCGATCTTTATCGCCGACTTTTACTTTCAGTATCATGACCCTTCAGAATGTAAGCTATCATGGTTCTCCACAATTTCCTGTTTGGCGTAGCATTTTTTTTTTAATAATCATATCGCCCCAAGCAAGGCATTTTACTGCCATTGTTTTGCAGGGGGTTACATAGGACGAAAGTTATGAGAAAGAGTGACAGGTTATAGGGGGTGTCAGGAAGTGGGTAAGAGAAGAATGAGAATACTGATGAGAGTGGAGTGGACGGAGAAAGGAGCATGAGAGAGAGAGAGAGAGAGAGAGAGGATGCAGGTTAGTGAGATTAGAGATGATGATTGACTTTACATTTAAATTTTTGGAGATTGTAGCTGTCGGGGAAGCAAGTATATGGAAGGGAATTCCACTGGCGGAAAGTGCGAGAAAAGAAGCTGATGGTGTAGAATTTGTGTTCACATTTTATTGATTTCACAGTAAAAAGGTAGGACCTGATCTTGTGGCTCGAGTAAATTCATACACAGGGGGCACCAGTGAACTAAGTTCATCTGTTTGGTTGAATTTTGAATTTTATGACACTGCTCTGATTTCGTGATTTTTTTCAGTTATTATTATTATTATTATGTTATGTCATTTTTCATCATATTCCGATTTCTGTTATGGTCGCACTACCAACCAAATCTGCGGGAAGACCTAAGGTAGGTCGTGGCGTGTTGTTATGGCTCCATTTAATGTTTTTTCTATCTTCCCTATCATCCCTATCGTTACATAGACAAAATTTTCTTTAGTGTGTGGGCTGTACTTAATAAGACAATTTTTTGTATATCTCTAAAGGTGGGGTTTCCAGGGATTCTTTCAATGTGTTGTTTTGTTCCATTTTTTATAATTCCAAGTGCACCTACTATCACTGGCACCACTCTTGTTTTCAATTTCCACATTTTTTCTATTTCAATTTCCAGGTCTTTATATTTTGACAGTTTTTCAAATTCCTTGGTTGCTATGTTACAATCCGCTGGACAAGTCATATCAATTAATAGACAAGTTTTCTCTTTCTGGTTTTTAACAATAATGACTGGCCTATTTGCTTATTATTATTATTATGTCATTTTTCATCATATTTCGATTTCTGCTTTGGTCTCACTACCAACCAAGTCTGCGGGGAGACCTAAGGCAGGTAGTGGCGTGTTGTTATGGCTCCATTTCATGTTTTTCTATCTTCCCTATCATCCCCAGCATTACATAGATAAAGTTTTCCTTAGTGTGTGGGCTGTACTTAATAAGACAATTTTTTGTATATCTCTTAAGCTGGGGTTTCCAGGGATTCTTTCAATGTGTTGTTTTGTTCCACTTTTTATAATTCCAAGTGCACCTACTATCACTGGCACAACTCTTGTTTTCAATTTCCACATTTTTTCTATTTCAATTTCCAGGTGTTTATATTTTGAGAGTTTTTCAAATTCCTTGATTGCTATGTTACAATCCGCTGGACAAGCCATATCAATTAATAGACAAGTTTTCTCCTTCTGGTTTTTAACAATAATGTCTGGCCTGTTTGCTTCAATTTTTCTGTCTGTGTAGATGGTGTAATCCCATAGAATGGTTACATCTTCTATTTCTGTAACCGGTGCTGGATGATGTTCATACCAGTGTTTGTTTACAGCTTTTCCATAATGTTTGCACATTGTCCAATGTAAATATTGCCCAACTCTATCGTGGCGATTTTTATATTCGTTTGGGGCAAGCACAGAACAGCCTGAGATTAGGTGGTCTATTGTTTCTTGGTGTTTATCACAAAACCTGCATTTTGGATCCATATTATTATGCATAATGTTTGCCTGAAAGTTTCTCGTGAAAAGACTTTGGTCTTGTGCTGCAAGTATAAATCCTTCAGTTTCAGACTTTAATCCAGATGCACGTAACCATCGATGAGTATTAACTTTGTCAACATTGGATTTATTGGCACGTACTGGATATTGGCCATGCAGAGGTTTGTCTTGCCAGCGCTGTTTTATCTTTTCAAGAGCTTTTTCTTTGGCTTTCATTTTCATATTTTTTGCCGCAATAGTTGGTTCTTGGCTTCTGTTTTGCTTTTCTACAGAATCTACTAACTGTAAATCTTGTTTGTATTTACTGCCTTCTTTTATTATTATTATTATTATTATTATTATTTTTTTTTCTACTCTTGGATATTTAGTTAATTTTTTTTTCTTTTTGTTGTAATTTTTAGTTACTCCAAACTATTTTCTTTTAATTTCCTGTCCTATCTTTTTTGTTTCTTTTACTTTTTGTTATAAGATTTTATTTTTTACTCGGCCGAACATTTTTTTTTTTCGTGAAATTACTTTTTTGTTTATTTTTTCGTTGAATTTTCCAATCAGATTTTATAATTTTTATTTTCAAACTTATTTATTTCAAACTTTGCATTCGTTTTAATTTAAAACTTTTTCTATGTCCATTTTATTTGTTTTTATTTTCTTGGTGTATCTCTCCATTTGTTTTTTCTTTTTCCCATCGAATTTTCTTTATTTTTCTCTTATTTTACGCATTCCTGCTTGTGTAATGTGATTCTTGTAAATCTCTCTTATATTCGGGTTGTTATTATATCCAATATTCTCTTATATACGGGTTATACTGTATATGTTTTTCATTTTTATTTCTATTTTCTCTAAACGCCTTCCTTTCTCATATGTTCAGTACCGTCGTATCAACAGTATCCTTCTGTAAAACCACATTTTTGTTGTTTCAAGTCTCTTCTTCATCTGTGAAGTGATTTCCAGAATTGCTTGCTATATAAGAAAAGTGATATTTTTTAACAGTCCAGTACTCTTGACGTTGTTTCTGTTGCTTTAAGTCTCTTCTTCATCTGTGAAAAAATTGACCAGCCTTTATTGCCATGTAAAAAGGCTAATGTTACATAACAGTCCAGTACTCTTGTCTTTGTTTCTGTTGCTTTAAGTCTCTTCTTCATCTATGAGGAGATTGGCCAGCATTCATTACCATATAAGACCATATTACATAAAAGATCAGTTCTTTTGACTATGTTTCTGCAGCTTTAAGTCTCTTCTTCATCTGTTTTGAAATTGACCAGTATTCATTGCCATGTAAGAAGGCTGATATTACATAACAGTCCAGTAATCTTGTCTTTGTTTTGAACTAAATGTGTTTGTTACTTAATAGTTTGCTTAGATTTTATAATGCATCATTAGCTATGAAAATGCTTCATTTGATTTCAGTGTAGCTTCTATCCACTATGAAAACACTTCCTAGATAGTTAAACTGCTGTACTACTTTGATTTTTGTATCTACAATTTTTAAATTTTTATGTCAGGCTGTTCCATATGCTAACAACCATGCAATCCGTCTCCTTGCAATTAATACTTGGTCCTTTCATCTCACTTTTATTGACTTAGTCTTTTCCTCTTGCTGACAATCTTACATTCTGTCTTCTTACAAATGATGTTTATTCCATTCTTCTCACTTTCCTTTACTTGGTCTCTTCCTCTTACTGACAGCCATACATTCTGTCTTCTTACAATTGATGTTTAGTCCTTTCTTCTCACTTTCCTTTACTTGGTCTCTTCCTTTTGCTGACAATCTTACATTCTGTCTTCTTACAATTGATGTTTAGTCCCTTCTTCTCTCTTTCCTTTATTTGATCTCTTCCTCTTGCTGACAATCATACATTCTGTCTTCTTACATTTGAAGTTTAGTCCCTTCTTCTCGCCCTGTTTTATTATTTTCTTTAGTCGTTTTTTCTTCAGTGAGAAACCACATGTAATATTATCAATATGCAGTAGCTTCTGGATATGAACCTTATGCATTACATTTTCATTATAGGTCATGTTTCTGTCATTTTATGTGTCACCGTTATTAAATTGCCGATTGAATGATAGCGCGAAACTTCAACTTTCATTATTTGACATTTTCTTCATTCCAATGTGTCGTCGGTTACTCTCAGCCAGTGTGGGTCTTAAGCGTCCCCATTCCGTTATGTGTGTGACAGTCCAAAACTGTATGTGGCGCTCATTTATGTAACGATCCGTCCAACATTCTTCTTAAGCTTGCAATACCGAATGCAGGTAAGAGTTCAATTACTTCTGCATTCGATGGCTGGGACTGATCTCAGGTCAACCCAGTTATGCATCCGGGTTTCTTGATGTCTGCTCTGCAATTGAGGCCAAGCCTATTCTGGAAGAATACCACGAAACTTTCATGTTCATTTACGTTGGTCATTTCGAACCCATCCCTCTTGTTTCGAATTTCTGCTGCAAAATTTGATAATTATGAAAATAAGATCAGTGTTTCATTTGTAGAAAACTCGATGTGAAGCATTATAATCCAGCAATTATTATAAATTTCTTCTTCTTCTTCTTCTTCTTCTTCTTCTTCTTCTTCTTCTTTGTGCCTTGTCCTTTCAGGACGTTGTCGATCATGGCCTTCCACGTCTCCCTGGTGGCTCTTAACACGCTTTCTCCTGTTACACCACGCAAACCCCGTTCTGCCATCCACCTACTCAGGCCAGTCAAGTACTCCCTGTTTTTCCTTGTCTCTCCTTCTCGCTATTTGACATGTTAGGATCAGGTTCTCCAAGCCCTCTTTCTTCATTGCATGTCCCAGGAACTTTAGTTGTCTCTTCCAGATGTTCAGTATTAATTTCTTTTTCGTTTCAATCCTTTCCAAAATCTCATCATTGCTCACATGCTCGATCCATGATATCCGCAACATCTTTCTGTAGAACCACATTTCAGCTGCTTCAACTTTTTCCTTCATCTTTAATGTTATTGTCCAGCATTTACTGCCATATTGAAGAACTGACATCACATTGCAATCTAGTACTCTCTTCTTTGTTTCTAGCGAAATTTCCCTGCCTCTTAATACTCTACTCAGCTTCTGGAGCGCGTCCTTCTCCATGCCAATTCACCTTCGGTTCTCTGTGCTGCACTTTCCCTGTTCTGTTTGAACACTTCCCTGGTATTTAATTTTTTTTTCTGCTTGATTTTAGTACCCACCATCTGTATTTGGCATTTTGGGCTTGCATTCGGTTTTCTTGCAGTTTATTTGTAGTCCTTTATTGTCATTATCTTCAGCTACCTTCTGTAGGAGGCCTTGTAGTTTCCTTTCCGTGTCTGCTATCAGCACTGTATCATCTGCGTACATTATGTTGTTCAAATTGTGGCCTCCGATGAAAAATTCTGGCATAAAATCTAGGTTCGTCAGAATAGTCTCGCTGTACAAGTTGAATAGATCTGGTAAAAAGACACATCATTGTCTTACGCCCCTTTCTATCTTTGCATATCTGCTGAATTCGTTTCCTGTCCGTATGCAGGTGGTTTGCTGCCAGTAGAGATTCTTGATTACTCTTATGTTTTTCCCAAATATGTCGAGGCTACTGAGCACCTCCATTAATCTTTTGTGGCGTATTTTGTCAAACGCCTTTGCATAATCGATAAAATATAGGTACAGGTCCTTAAATAAATTATAGACAGCAGTATATTGAAAGCTTTTGGCATTCCTTCTACTTATAGAAATGAACTCAGCCGGATGGCGCATGTTATGGTAATAAGATGTAGTGTGGCTGCCATGTTTTGCTGGCAATTACAAACATTAATTACCGGGGAGTGTATAACAGACGATGAAAAATATGATACAGAAAAATATTTGTAATAGACGTCCTCCAAATGATAAATAAAGTACTAACACACCACTCAATAAATCCTGGGCCTAACTAATAAAAAAAAAACAACAACTTTTTAGGCAAAATTAGACTTTATTCATTTACATAATCTCCTTCTAGGGTGATACACTGATTCCAACGCTCCTCTAACAATTCGATATCTTTTTTGTAGAACGATTCGTCTTTGGCCTTAAAATAAGCCTCAGTTTCCGATATCACTCCTTCATTGGCGACAAATCTCTTTCCCTGGAGAATTCTTTTGCGGTCTACAAACAGATAGAAGTTACTAGGAGCCAGATCTGGAGAAGAGCGTGGATGCGGAAACAATTCAAAGTGCAATTCATGTAGTTTTGCCATCGTTGCGATCGACTTGTGACACGGTACATTGTCTTGATGAAAGATTACCTTTTCTTCTTCATTTGTGGCCATTTTTTGGCGATTTCTTCCTTTAAACGCACCAACAATGCTATATAGTATTCGCTATTGATGGTTCTTCCTTTCTCAAGGTAATTGATGAACAAAATACCTTGCGCATCCTAAAATACAGAGGCCAGAACCTTACTAGCTGATGTTTGCTTCTTTGGTCGCTTTGGCACGGCTTTCACCTGTTGCTGCCCGCACAGCTGATTGTCAATTTGACTCCGAAGTAAAGTGGTGGATCCATGTTTCATCCATTATCACATATTGACGCAAAAACACCTTGTTACGTTGAAGCAGTTGCAAACAACGCTCTGAATCGTCGACACGTTGTTGTTTTTGATCAACTGTGAGCAAACGCGGCATTCACTTTGAATACAGCTCTCTCTTTGACAAATATTTATGCAAAATGATGTATACATTGCCTTCTGATATGTTCAACTCCTCTGCTATCTCACACAACTTTAATTTACGATCGGCCAAAATGGGTTTGTGGATTTTTTTTGTGTTTTCTGGGACAACTGCTAATGTCGATCTACCTGAGCGTTCAACATCATTTGTGTCCGTACGACCGCGTTTAAAGTCAGCATACCACCTCTTAACAGTTGTTTCCGACAGAACAGAGTCCGAATGACACTTCCAAGCCATTGCTTTGCTTGAATATTATTTTTTCCATCAGAAAGCAATGCTTTATCAACACAAAATTCTGATGTTTTCATTGTTTTGAAAATTTGCAAAATTAGCTTCATTTAAATAACTGTAATTTGTAAACTAATAATCCAATTTTTGTCACGTGACAGTTAATGGTTAGTACGTCATAAAAATTATATGGATTTTTTATTAGTAACGCCATCTATATGCCATGCGCGGGACTATTTAGTGATGTGTTATATAACAAAAAACAATTTGTTAGAAACAAAGAAAAGAATGCTGGATTGCTACGTAATAGAAACTCTTCTATATAGTATTGAATTTTGAACGATTTCCTTACAGATGAAGACAAAACTCCGGTCAATATAAAGGTTCTACAAAAGGATGTTGAGAATACTATGGATGGCACTGTTTTTAAAGAAAAACCGGGAACGAAAAGAACACTTGTAATTAGAATCAGGAAGAGACAGTTGAAATTTCAAGGAAACATCACGAGGAAAGAAGGCTTATAAAATTTAAAACTAACAGTATATACTGAAGGCAAAAGCGGGGAAAAACAGCGCGGTACATATCTGACTAGTTTGGATGGCAGAACCGAGACTGGGTGGGATAATAAAGGGACAAACATTGCATTGCATTGGATAAAAAGTAGTCGACATCTATGAACTCCAATATCATGAAGGGTACGGCACATCAAAGAAAGTCCTCGAAAATATAGCTAGCGCCAGAAAGATGCTACACTTTATATCCGAGGAAGAAAAATTGTCCTAGAATATTTCTTGAGTAACAAGTCTGGGCCAGAAACATTACCATTGAACCAGAGAAAAACAGCAACGGGTCACATTTCTAGCTCTTTAACTAATGTATCCCATCTGGGCCACGAATGATCACCACTTGACCTTTGATGACAAGTGCCGTGTTACCGGGTCATCCGAGTCACATTTCTAGCTCTTTAACTAATGTATTCCATCTGGGCCAAGAAAGATCACCACTGGACCTTTGATGACAAGTGCATTGTTACCGGATCACCCGAGTCACATTTCTAGCTGTTTAACTAATGTATTCCAACTGGGCCAAGAAAGATCACCACTGGACCTTTGATAACAAGTGCCGTGTTACCGGGTCATCCGAGTCACATTTCTAGCTCTTTAACTAATGTATTCCATCTGGGCCAAGAAAGATCACCACTGGACCTTTGATGACAAGTGCATTGTTACCGGATCACCCGAGTCACATTTCTAGCTGTTTAACTAATGTATTCCAACTGGGCCAAGAAAGATCACCACTGGACCTTTGATAACAAGTGCCGTGTTACCGGGTCATCCGAGTCACATTTCTAGCTCTTTAACTAATGTATTCCACATGGGCTAAGAAAGATCACCACTGGACCTTTGATGACAAGTGCATTGTTACCGGGTCACCGAGTTACATTTCTAGCTGTTTAACTAATGTATTTCATCTGGGCCACGAATGATCACCACTTGACCTTTGATGACAAGTGCAGTGTTACCGGGTCATCCGAGTCACATTTCTAGCTCTTTAACTAATGTATTCCATCTGGGCCACGAATGATCACCACTTGACCTTTGATGACAAGTGCCGTGTTACCGGGTCATCCGAGTCACATTTCTAGCTCTTTAACTAATGTATTCCATCTGAGCCAAGATAGATCGCCACTGGACCTTTGATGACAAGTGCATTTTTACCGGGTCACCGAGTCACAGTTCTCGCTCTTTAACTAATGTATTCCACCTGGGCTAAGAAAGATCACCACTCGTCCTTTGATGACAAGTACCGTGTTACCGGGTCATCCGAGGCACATTTCTAGCTCATTAATTAATGTATTTCATCTGGGCCAAGAATGATCACCACTGGACCTTTGATGACAAGTGCCGTGTTACAGGGTCATCCGAGGCACATTTCTAGCTCATTAACTAATGTGTTCCATCTGGGCAAAGAAAGATCACCACTGGACCTTAGATGACAAGTGCCGTGTTACCGGGTCACCCGAGGCACATTTCTAGCTCTTGAACTAAGGTATTCCATCTGGGCCAAGAAAGATAACCACTGGGCTTTTGATGCCAAGTGCCGTGTTACCGGGTCACCCGAGGCACATTTCTAGCTCTTTAACTAATGTGTTCAATCTGGGCCAAGGAAGATCACCACTGGACCTTTCATGACAAGTGCCATGTTACCGGGTCATCCGAGTCACATTTCTAGCTCTTTAACTAATGTATTCCATCTGAGCCAAGATAGATCGCCACAAAACCTTTGATGACAACTGCCGTGTTACCGGGTCATCCGAGTCACATTTCTAGCTCTGTAACTAATGTATTCCATCTGAGCCAAGATAGATCGCCACTAAACCTTTGATGCCAAGTGCCGTGTTACCGGGTCATCCGAGTCACATTTCTAGCTCTGTTTAACTAATGTATTCCATCTGAGCCAAGATAGATCGCCACTAAACCTTTGATGCCAAGTGCCGTGTTACCGGGTCATCCGAGTCACATTTCTAGCTCTGTAACTAATGTATTCCATCTGAGCCAAGATAGATCGCCACTAAACCTTTGATGCCAAGTGCCGTGTTACCGGGTCATCCGAGTCACATTTCTAGCTCTGTAACTAATGTATTCCATCTGAGCCAAGATAGATCGCCACTAAACCTTTGATGACAAGTGCCGTGTTACCGGGTCATCCGAGTCACATTTCTAGCTCTTTAACTAATGTATTCCATCTGAGCCAAGATAGATCGCCACTAAACCTTTGATGACAAGTGCCGTGTTACCGGGTCATCCGAGTCACATTTCTAGCTCTTTAACTAATGTATTCCATCTGAGCCAAGATAGATCGCCACTAAACCTTTGATGACAAGTGCCGTGTTACCGGGTCATCCGAGTCACATTTCTAGCTCTTTAACTAATGTATTCCATCTGAGCCAAGATAGATCGCCACTAAACCTTTGATGACAAGTGCCGTGTTACCGGGTCATCCGAGTCACATTTCTAGCTCTGTAACTAATGTATTCCATCTGAGCCAAGATAGATCGCCACTAAACCTTTGATGACAAGTGCCGTGTTACCGGGTCATCCGAGTCACATTTCTAGCTCTTTAACTAATGTATTCCATCTGAGCCAAGATAGATCGCCACTAAACCTTTGATGACAAGTGCCGTGTTACCGGGTCATCCGAGTCACATTTCTAGCTCTTTAACTAATGTATTCCATCTGAGCCAAGATAGATCGCCACTAAACTTTTGATGACAAGTGCCGTGTTACCGGGTCATCCGAGTCACATTTCTAGGTCTTTCGGAGAAATTGCTACTATTTTATGTTAAAGCGATCACTTGGATGTGTCCAGCCTCTCAGAAGGATGTTGTGTAAATTGATATTGGATCCGTAATTTTTGAATTTACAACGATCGTTAATGAGAGTAAAGTTTTTCTTCACTGCTGTCACATACACTAATCTTATTACCGACTCTTTTCATCCTTCTTTTTGGTAATCGTTTGTTCCAGCAATATAACCGCTCACACAAGAAGAAACTGACTCTAGTAACATTAGGCCAAGCTATCGTCAAATTTCAATGCCATTGTAAGTTATCTGTAATATTTTGCAGACATTACTAATTTTTCAACTTCCGTCCAGACGTCTTTTTTTTCATCATTTTGCCCTACGCAAGATAGTAAAGCCACTAACATGCAAGTGATTACTGAGTATTAGAGAATATGAGAAAAATACTTTTAGAAGAACAAGAATTAAGAAGATAATAAAGAACATCGCATTTAATTTTTTTAAATATTTAACTTGAGTAGAAAGCAAAAACCGGAAGAGAATTCCACCAGCAGGAAGTGCGATAAAAGAAAAACTTAACATAGAATTTACGGTTACATCTACTGTAAAGTGATGTTACCTTTCCGACAATCTAGTCAGTCAGTAAAGTGCCATACGTGATACACGCTTGGGCGATCATGTATCGAAAGAGACATGACTGACTGGGTAGAAGATTATCCCGCAGTAGGTTGCCATTGCTTTCTGCGGTAGACTGGTTGCTGACCAAGGCTATAGAACCCAATCTGTCCTGCTATTTAACCCATAACTGGAAGGAAGAGACGGATTAATACCTTTCCTAAGGGTATTTGCGCGTAAGTGAATACAATGGATTCAACTGAATTCGAACTCGGCTCCCCGTTCCGAGCCAATATCCACTGTACCACAACGCACGACAATCTAGTATTGCGCTTTTATTCATAAAGTTTAGGTGCCATAGGGGAAATTAATATTTATTTTGAATAATACAAAACTGTGACACAAGGCCAAAAGGAGGGATAAAGAAAGGCTGGTTCTCAGTCTATCTTATCTTAAACTTAGCAAACCATAATTACTGACGCAAACATAGCACAATATTCTTACACCAAAACAACACATTCTTACTTACCATTCTTCTTACAGCCATCGTAGTACCACAAAGTCTCTATTTAGTTTTAACTAGATGTACAATTTGTCAGGCGGAGGTGGGGAGAGTAAAAATAATAACATTTAAAAATGAAACCCCTCATAGAGGAAAGTTTATCAGAACTATTACCAAGAAAGTATTTATAGAAGAGGCACAGGGACGCTACGTTACGGTGGTGGGATATTGACTAAAGCCTAGATGCCAAATCAATAACATTGCAGATTTTTCTTTGGATTTTATAAAGAATCTCTAACTATACAGCAAGAACTCCAGAACACCAGGCAAGATGTGGCAGTAATATTCAAAGCATGAAAGAGTTAAATCGACGGCAAGTCCAGTTACTACCCTTTGCTGGGCACGAGAAAGCGACCTACACAACATGAGGTACCTATTGAATAACGGTTTTGCGCCCCAGAATGACTACTCACGCCATCGAGGTTATAATAAAGTTGTGAAATTCTTTAGCTGAAAACTTCCTCTTAGGGAAAATGATGTAAGACTTTTTTCCTTACTTGACAATTTGTACGTTATGGTGCAGTGGATATCGGCTCGGAACGAGAAATAGTAAAAACGAGTTCGAATTCCAGTTGAATTCGTTGCATTCACTTATGCGCACTTGAGAAAGGTATTAATCCTTCTCCCCCCAGCTATGGGATAAAAATCAGGACAGATTGGGTTCTATAGCCTTGGTTGACAAACAGTATACCAAAGAAAGTAATGGCAATCTAATGAAGAAAAATCTTCTTCCCAGTCAGTCATGTCTCTTTTGAGACATGATCGCCCAAGCGTGTATCACGCATGGTACTTAACCGACTGACTGAACAATATGTATAAAAAGATACCATTTCTTTTCGAATTTTAAAAAATCAATATCCATTAATTTAGATAATAAATGCCCATTCTTCTTTAAATTTATAGTCCATCTGTTAACATTTTATGCTACATTTATTATTAATTTTCTGTTAACCTAACGTTACAAAGTATTTGAAATATTATAAGGTAACGTTGCGAGTACACTTGTGAAGTCGGCAAAAACCGTTCAAAACGTTATTAAAACGTTACAAAAAACGTTACAAAACATTGTCGAGTAATTTTATTAACTGGGAGTGTTTTGTCCAAATTATGAATATAGAATTTTACATTTTGAAGGAGTGTAAACCTATCGTCCGGTTCACACTCTTCATGGTCTTTTGAAGAGAAATAACGGTTTATCCCCTGTTTCTTATTTAGGATTGGCTTTCCGGTTCCTTCTAAACTTTACTTCAAATCTATATTTCTGACGTCTTCACCTTTGAAATTTTATTTATTATTTATTTATTTTTGTTCAATAGGAGTAGATAAATTCGCCTATCACCCGATTTACATTCCTATCAAATCTTTGGAGTTGTAGTTTATCTCTTTTTCCTGATTATAATTGGTACTTTTCTCGTTCACTTCCAGTAACCCGTTGCGTTTGAGTGGCATTATCGCCTTGCATGATTGAAAAATATACTTCTGCTAAAAATTTTAGACAACTGTGACACAAGTGGGGAATATGAGAAAAGTATACTATTAATGAATGTGCGTTGTGGTGCAGTGGATATCGGCTTGGAACGAGAAATCGGGGAGCACGGTTTGATTTCCAGTTGAATTCCTTGCATTCACTTACACGCAAATACCTTTGGAAAAGGTATTAATTCGTCTCTTCCCTCCATTTATGGGTTAAATAACAGGGCAGATTGGGTTCTATAGCCTTGGTCGGCAACCAGTCTACCGCAGAAAATAATGGCAACCTACTGCGGGATAATCTTCTGCCCGGTCAGTCATGTCTCTTTCGAGACGCTTGCCTAAGCTTGTATCACGTATGGCACTTAACTGACTGATACTATTAAGAAGAGGGGACAATAAAAAGACAATAGATAAGGAGGTGGAAGATAAATTTAAATTTGTAAAGATCAAAATTGATAGTTAAGAAAGAAACTAAAAGATAGTTTCACGAGCTAGAACTGGGAGAAAAGATGAGACCTTGCGGTTAATCTATTCACTCAGTTAAGTGCCAAACATGATACACGCTTTGGCGATTATATCTCTTTTGAGACATGACTGACCAGGCAGAAAATTTTCCAACAGTAGGTTGCCATTAAATTCATAAAGTCTAGGTAACATAGCGAGGAGTTCATTCGAACAGTTACCATGAATATTTTTAACAAAGGCACAGTGAAGTTACATTAGCGTGGAAAAGTGACTGAAAGCGAAATGTCAGGTCAAAACCAATAATATTGCTGATTTTTCTTTAGATGTTATCAAGAATCTCTAAACATGTAGCAGTAGCACCGAACCACATGTGGCAGCAATATTCTAAGCATGAACGAATGGGAGATTTATAAATATGTAAGATAAACACAGGAGAGAATAATTGTCTAGCTCGACATAGTGAACCAGTTTTATTATCTTCATTTTGATTTACATTCTTATAATGTCAAAGTCATCTTCAGATATCCATTTTAGCCATAATAAGTTTGGCTATAATAATAATATATGTTGTGAAATCGCCCCTTTTTGTATACAAGAATGGACTCGTCTGATGCGTACATATAATCCTGCCAATACCGAGTATGGTAATTTTCAAAGCAGTAAAAAAGATACCATTTCTTTGGTAAAGCAGTTGCTTAGTTGGTCAGTAAGTTGGTGCAGAGTTAGTTGGAGTTGTTTGGATATAGACTCATTACCCGGACATACTATTTCACTTCAAGACTGTATATAATTATTTATACTACTAGTATTCCTGAATTGATTAACCCGTGTTCCAGTTTGTATATGTTGTTCAGTATAACTTACATTTTCTATCTCCATATCTGTTTTTGTTATTTATTATTTTGTGTAGTTTCTCACTGGGAATCCATAACAATATATATACAAAGTAAGATGAGGACAATAAATATCATCATTTCAAAAACCGTTACGACACGAGTATTGGATTTCAAAGACTCCAAACAGACACCTTTGATATCATATTGGATATCAAAGGTTCAAATATTCTTCTTTGATCATCTACTGATCACTTCAGAAAGTAGGCGATAATGGCTCACCACAACTTCCTATCCTTGGTTGTTCTAAGGAATATTTGTCCCCTTACTCTCCTTTCCAGTCCAAGTTCTGCTATCCATGTACAGAAGTTCGTTAGGTAGGTTACTCGTTATTTCCCTCTAACCCTCTTCTCTGATTCTCCAAGTATTCTTTCCTGATCACACACACACACACACACACACACACACACACACACACACACACACACACACACACATGCCTATTGGACAGGCCAAAAATTTTATCTTTTGCTTCCTGTTTAGTATTGAATTTCCGGTTCTTTCTAAAGTCTTCTCATGATCGTTCATTCCAAGTAGCCCCATGTGTCTTAGTGGCATTATCGCCTTGATTGGGGATGAAACGATTTTTTAAAAAATTGAAGAATATTTTAAAGTTTGAAACAAGTGTCCACTGAAAGCATTCTTTATTAATTGAAATGAAGGCCAGATTTCCCCCAATCAGTTAATTTTTAAGTGCATGATCAATAATGTTGAATTCTCTTTCGTAGTCCGTATTGAGTAAATTATCTTTGTGATGTTTAAAGATAGATAACTGTTCAATTATCATATTATCTTCATATGCTGTCATTAAATCAGTTTGTTTATTCATTTTCGGTATGCTCAGCTTAATCAAAATTGCCCTCTACGCAACAAATAAAACAGAGATCAATTACAAATGTAAAACTTAAATATCCTTTCATTTCAGTCAGTCAATCATGTGTCATATATGATACGCGCTTGGATGATCATGTCTCGGAAGAGACATGACTGACTAAGCTAAAGATTTTCCCGCAGTAGTTTTCCATTACATTCTGTGGTAGACTGGCTGCCAACCAAAGTTATAGAATCCAATATGTTCTGATATTTAAACCATAGTTGGAGGGAGAAGAGACGGATTAATTTCTTTCCCAAGAGTATTTGCGCCTAAGTGAATGCAACGAATTCCACTGCAATTCGAACTCGGCTCTCTTGGTCCTGATGATCGTGGAGAACAAGTTTAAGATTCTGCCCTCCATAACTTTCTTTTTTTTTATTGATTTTCTTTCTTTTCCAGTAGTTCGGCAGGGTTTTACGGATATTATCCCCTTGGTTGGGGCAAACTGATTTATAAAAGTTCATGTCAAAATGTGTATTATCGCATAGAAAATGAATATGTTTATATATTTATTTAAATTATGTTATTATTTGTTTTTATATGTTTTGTTAGTATTATCTATTATATTTATCATATTCATTTGTTATTGCGCAGAAAATGACTGCGTTTATATATTTATTCTTATTTGTGCCATTAGAAAATGACAGAATCTTTACGTGTTGCATTTAAGTCATTGCATTTCACATAGAAAAGGTAGAAAAACAAAACCTTCCGACAGTTTATATAAAATCTGAGTTCTGTTAAAAATCATAAGAACACAAGAAAATTATATAATTAAACATATAAAAAAACGTCATAGTTCATGTTTGAAGAGATTTTTTATATGCAGTACGTTGTTATGTTATAGGATGTTATAATTTGTCATATTCATCAAAAGAGAAAACTATTTATACAGAAGAAAAGTTCTCGCTATCAAATATTATCAAAATATTAATCTGCGCCCAGGGCTTTTCCCAGATTTCACCTTTTCTATTTGAAACAAATAGTTTTCCAGACCAACATACACAACAAAATTATAAAAATCCAACAGTTAATTTCCATCGCTTTTTAACATATCATAACATAACATTATACTGTATATAAAACCATTCTCTTCAAAAAGAAATATGACATTTTAAAATGTTTTATATTTTTAGTTAATCTTATGAACATATATGAGCGTTTTATCTGATAAGCAACGATATTTCTTCATTGATACCTTAGTTAAATTGAAAGTTATTTCAACTCTTTGCTTTGATAAAGTCCGTCACGCGATGAAACGTGTAGGCGAAAAAATATAGTTTTCCTTTTGTCTTTTTTAAAATTTTTCATATATATATTCTGAGTATTAGGCCATCAAATCTTCGTAAAGACAAATATTATTAAAGAAAACGGGTATTTTGTGTCGATTATATT